>PVJH01048567.1:0-10739 GCA_004026705.1 Nesogale talazaci
AGCAAAATTGAAAACCCACAAGCAACAGAAAACAAATAAGAAGCTTCTAAATATTAGATGCTGGGCGTGCATCAAAATAATTTATCTAAAAAGCCAAATGAGATTCCACAGGCTGGGAATAAATTTTGGGCATTGACATCTCAGACCAAAGACTAGTAAATTTATAGTAACCCTGGACACCTCAGCAACAGCAGAATCTAGAAATGATTAATTATAAAGGATATGAGCAGATGCTTCACCCAAAGAAGACATCAGGCAGCAAAAAACTACATGAAGAGATACTTGGGATCATGAGTCATTGTTGTTCGGAGGTATGGAACCAGTTCCAACTCAGAGCGACCAGGAATATAATAGAATGTAACACTTCCTCTTTAATTTTTTTCCTTTCCAGCATAGATAACCATACATATCACTGTCTAGTCAATAACAGCCAATACCAGTCCATTAAGTTCATTAATACCTAGAATATTATTCTTTATATATTCCACTTCTTTTTTAATGGGTTCCACTTTTCCCTAAATTCTTACTTCATACCTTTGACATCCTGGTTACAAGTGAGTGTTTGCAGCTACTGCTTCTCCGTTTGAATTGTGTCCCACTAGAAAATGAATGACAAAGGTTTTGCTCTATCTGCATCATGAACATCAACTTTGAGGAAGAAGCTACCAAAAGAAGGCAGCTTCTGATACATACATTACAGGTTGAATAGGTGCATTGTACAGCGAAAATTATTATTTATTACAAGGATATAGAGAGCATGAGAGAGAAATAATAAGAGTCAGACACATTTCACATCAGGGTAGCATGCTCACCTCCGCCCCGCTTGGTCGTCCACCTGGAGAGAGAGAATGAACTTTAATTTTCACCGTTTAAATAACCTTTTGGGGGACACACGAGCACTGTCATCACTAGTCAAGACATGTCACAAGAGGGGGCTGTCTTAAGGGCTATCTGGTGACTATGGCTTAGGGATGCTTATGTGACTAAGGGGAGAAAGATGTGATAAGGGAAGACCTCAGACTCCTAGGGGTAGATAAGCAGGTTTGTGAGTTAGGAGTCATTGACATTGACTCTTGAATTCCACCCACAGACCTTGAGAGAAGCAAACCATCATCCTAACAGCAGGAGAGTCAGCTTTAATGTAGGTCACGCAAAGACCTTGGATAACTGAGAGCTTCAGGGAGAACAGCTAACATAACTTGCACACTAAATGCTGGAAAATAAGTTGCTTAATATTTTGGAGTATGTAATTGTGGAAAAGTCCTGTCTTCATCCCACAGGAAGCCTTTCTTTCCAGTGCCTTCCAAAAGGAGGAACTAACTTTCTGGCACAATTATCAGACATATCAATTCATAGGGACCCTATAGGATGTCGTAGAACTGCCTCAGTGAGTTTTAAGGACAATCATTGTTTAGAAGAGTAGAAAGTCCATCTTTCCCTCAATGGTAGGCTGGTGTTGCTATCTCTGTGGAAGGCAGCCCTCAGGGTGACCCCTACACTACAATCCACTCAAACAATGGCAGGGAGACTGAGTGTGAGCGCTCCGACAATGTTCCACCGCTGTTCAGAAGCTTTTTCAGTGGCTCATTGTTCAGAAATAGGGTGCCTCTTTGCTCTTATGAGTTCTTGGTCTCTGGGGAATCCTCTTCACCAGGTGACCCTATAAGTATTTGAAACACCTGTTGCATCATAGTCACACACAAGCCAACATACAAAGACAAACTCACAGTGGGGGTCATTAGCTATTAAGCAAACAACAACAACAAAACAAAAATCCCTCACTGTCAGCAAGTCCATTCAGACCCTATAGGACAGAGTAGAACTGCTTTTGTGGGTTTCTGAGATTGTAACTCAGTAGAACACTTTCTCTTTCTTCCATGCAGTGTGGAGTGGCGGATGATTTGAACTGCCGAGTTTGAGGTTAACATTCCAACACACAACCACTCTGCCACCCGGGCTCCCCATTAGCATTAGAGAGATACCAATGAAGACAACGATGAGCTACCATCTCCCACCAGCACGAAAGCAAAGTTCAAAGACAGCAAATAACAATGCTGACAGGGCTGTAGAGAGACGGGAATGCATATGGGTGCAACCACTGTAGAAAATGGTATGGTACCGCCTTCCTTAAACAGTTAGAAATAGCAATACCATCTGATCCAGCAATCCCCTTATCTGAAATACATATTAGAGAAACAAAAACCATAACATGAATAGATATACTCATACTACATTTATCACAGAAAACTATTCATGACAGCAAAAGGATTTAAACAACCTAAATGTCCATCAATGGCAGAATGGCTATCAAGCTACGGTGTATACACAGAGTGGAATAATATGTAACTTTAAAGAATAGTGATGACTCACTGTGAGAAACACTGCCATATGGATGACTCTGAAGTGCATTATATCGAGTGAAGTAAGTCAGTTAGTAAAAGACCAATACCATATGAGACCACTCCTGGAAAAAGTCAAGAAAACCTTTCACAGAAAAAGAAACATTCTTGGATGAATATCATAATAGAAGGGGAAAGATGAGCAAATCACTAGAGGGTAGATACGTGTTAACTTGGGTGGAAGGGAAGGCAATACACAATAAGAGGAAGGTCAACAACATCAAAAGAAACATAATAATAATGGAAGCAGGGGAAGATGATGCAAAGAGCACAAGAGTTAAAACCACAGAGTTGAATACTATTGCATACATAATCCTGCAGCAGTTGTGATTTATGTGTAGATGCATGGATGGGCACCCAGTATTAATAGATGTGGGAGGGAGAATAAAGCAAGATACCATTGACCGAGGGGAGGGTAGAGGGGGTATATTCCCTTCCCATTCTCCCACCGTTCCCTAGCTCATCATGCATTCTTTCCAAATATCATGACTTCTTTAAAACGTCGCAGGATGCAGGAAAAACTGTCTAAAATCTGGGCTCTCCTGCCAAAAGCAGGATGTCTGGTCACTTTATTTACTTTTGTTGCAAATATATCTGTGATGATAGTGGCACATCTTCTTCGACATAACCAAACAATCCGAGGGATGAGTCTCTTCTGGGGCTGGCGCTTTAGGTTCATGGTCATGAAGAACGCCATGTCAATTTGCATAACATAGTTTATAAAGACTGTTCTATATCCTTCCTTGGTGATCAACACACACACACACACACACACACAGTCATCTAAGATAGCAGCTATTGGTCTCTTCCAGTCCAGACAAGAAGAGTGAGGGGAAAAGAATCAAAGACATATGGAAACAATTGGTCCCGTGGATTAGGAGACAATTTAAACATCAGTCTCTCAAACTCCGAGACCAGCAGAACTAGATAATGCTCAGCTGCTACCATCAACTGCTCTGAAATGATCACCTTAGCAGATCTCCCAGGTGGCTAGATTTTATGTCAACTTGAAATTGTGTGAAAGTGTAGAGGTGGAATCCAACTTATCAATCGGGTGGTAGCCTGCTGTTGCCTCTTTGGGGAATGTGACTTTTATGAGATAGGTGGTGAGAAGTTTGCTTCTTTCTTCTTGCCCTTCTCCTCCTTGCTGGGGCTCTGTGTCTGCCTCCATGGGCAGCCCGTGTGTGCTGCTGACCTGGAGAACTGTTGGCCCCTTGCTGTATTTCCACCAATCACATGACTGTACCACTTGACTGGCCTGTGATCTCCCTTTTTCTTGCTTCACCTTTCTGCATCATTGGCCTACAGCTACCTAGGTCTGAAGAGAGCTCATGCTAGCATTAGATCCTTGGACTTCAGTTGAGTTGGGATGCCTTCTTGACATAAGATTACTTTTTGACATAGAGTTATTTCTTATGTATCGCTGAGTGTCACTGGTTGTACTTCTCTAGTTAACCCAGCCTAACTCAGTCCTGTGGAGTGTGGAGAAGCAGTGGGAGAAAAATGTAGAACGAAGTCAAAATCATTTAAAAAAAAAAAAGAAAAGAAAAGAAGGGCTGAGCCCTGGTGGCATAAGTGGTTGAGTGCGGAACTGCAGCCTGCGGGCTTGGCGGTTCAAATCCAGCATCGGCTGGGTAGCGTCCAGGACCACCAGAGGCAGTGATGCCCACCAAAAAAAAAAAGAAAGAAAGAAAAGAAAAGAAAAGACCAGGATTATTGTTTAGATGGAGTCAGATGGAACCCACAATCCTATGGCCCTTTGCCATCCTGCAGATCTACAAATGAACTGACCCCCCCACCCCATCATTGAATTTTCAGCCAAACCGTAGACAGGCCTATCAGAGAAACCATTAAACTAGGTCATTATGATTTCAGATGAAATGGGCAGCATTGACCATCCCAGTGATGTTCAAACGGTTTAGGAAAGTAACAAGAAAGGTAACAAGAAGCATAAGGAAGTGATATCAATGATGTTATAATGTAGGGTTTCAATCAATGATATAAAATGTGTATGAATTGTTGAATGCAAAATGGGTTTGTTGTATAAATCTTCACCCAGTTTACAAAGTTTTAAAGAATGTCCAGTCTCTGAAAAAGCCTAGAGAAATGGGTTTGTGTGTATCTGTTTATGCAGGAATAAATCTTGTTTCCTCTGATAAGGAGGAAACCATAAAGGGTTTTTGTGTTTTCATTTCTTTTTACCTGGGATGGAGATTTAGAATGGAAGCTGAACATTCACCATGTAAAGACAGAGGATACCTATTGACAATTGTGTGAAAGGAGGTACATACAAGCACAACTGATAGGAGAGTGAAACGATAAACTGTGGATTATTCTCTGTAAAATAAGCTGGTGGCACCAGTTGGAAGCTAAAATACTCACAGACTGTATAACACAGGGATCCTAGTTGGCAATTCTGTCACATTCCCAGGTAAATCATTATGATGAGTTACTTTTCATGGACATTTGTTGTTCATTCTGGAAGTATTACTCTTCGCTGGCACTGTTGTTTTGGTTTAAACAACCCTGCAGGAGAAACGTGTACTGTAAGCCTCAATAGCAGGGACCCAACACTGAAAGGGTAGCCCATGGCAGTGTCTTGGGGAGGAGAGAGGCTGTGGTGGGGGTGGTGCGAATGACTTTCCATTACATGCTTTTCCTGAAACCACATAAGTTAAGGACACCCCTTTATGAAAGGCATCTGTCAGTGTCTAGTTTTAAAAGTTGAAAAATGGCTATTGAATCAAATACCCTGTATTGGATACCTTAAAATGGTGTTTTGTGGCTGCCTAGAGTGAATGCAAGAACAATATCTTGCCATAGAGAGAGAAGGAAATTCATCATACCTGTTCATCCCTGTCAAAAATAGAATCTGGAACAAAGGCAATCTTGGAGCTTAGAGATTGTGCTACGATGATCCCTGCATCGGACTGTTAAGACAATTCATTATTATTACTGGGTGACACCAGTTCCACTGTTTTGTTTTTTTTATACAAAACTGTGCTTGTAGACACTTTAATCATTCCCTGAGGTTTCAGACTGAGGAGCTTGCAAGAACCCAATTTTTAGTATTCACCACACATTTGTGAGTACAGAATGAAAGACATTGAGTTTCTGGGTGACTTGTAAACATGGGAATTATTTCATTTGTGTGCATATTCAGTTGAGCAAATTCAGCCAGCAGCAAAATAGCTAGTTAATTAACTGATGAATGCCGTTAGTGAGCCACAGTCTCTCACCAAGGAAAGTTTTAAAAATTAGCAAGGGTTCAGTGTCTCATATAAAAGCATGCAAGTGTTGAAAAAAATCAATCAGTCTCTCTCTTCCCCAAGTAAATTAATACCCACATACATTAATGGCTGTTTTATAGTCAGAAGGTCAGAAATATTGGCTACAGCCTCAATATGGGACCATTGCTTAAATAATTCCTCTGAGGCAGGAGTTTTCTGAGCATGAGCCCTGAAGTCACGGAGGAGACTCTCAGGTGCTGCCAAGCAGAAATATTATTATTATAAATCATTTTATTGGGGGCTCATACAACTTCTATCACAATCCAAACATCCACCCATAGTGTCAAGCACATCTGCACATATGCTGCCATCATCATTTTCAAAGCATTTGCTTTTTGCTTGAGCCCTTGGTATCAGCTCCTTATTTTTCCCTCCCTCCCTCTCCCTCCCTTTCCCAAGAACCCTTGATATTTATAGATTTTTTTCATGTCTTTCACTGTCTGATGTCTCCCTTTATCTCCTTATCTGTGGTCCCTTCCCCTGGGTGGGGGTTATAGATAGGTCCCTGTGATTGGTTCCCCCTTTCTCCCCTGACCTTCCTCTTCCCCTCTTGGTATGGCTACACTCAATAATTGTCCTGAGGGCTTTATCTGTCTTGGATTCTCTATGTTTTGAGCTCTTATCTGGTCTAGCCAGATTTGTAAGGTAGAATTAGGGTCATGATAGTGGGGGGTGGGGAGAAGCATTAAAGAACCAGAGGAAAACTATATGTTTCATTGAAGCTATACTGCACCCACCAGGCAGAGATTTTGAGATGTGTGAGCCCCTTTGCATAGGTTCAGGAGAGGCTGTCCATCAGGAAACAAATGTACATCATCTCCTACAAAGGCATAGATTCATAACAAAAATTTACAGTCAGTGAAGGAAAACAACAACGACAACAACAAAAAGTCTCTTTAAAGTTTACCAATGATGAGTTATTCTTGGTAGAAACTACAAATTCTTTGATATGACAATAAGAGCACTCTTGAAACAGTACTGAAACAATCTAGCAGTAGTAAAGCTTTAAAATGACATTGGGCCTCCACCCAAGTACTTCTCCAATACAAGGACATTTTGTTCTATTAAAGTGGCACTTCATGATGCTTACCTTTCTGACAGAATTGCTGAAGAAAAATATGTAAATAAGCAAATGTGGTGAAGAAAGCTGAAAAGTTATAGCGTCTGGGGTCTCAAAGACTTGAAGGTAAACAAGGGCCATCTAGCTCAGAAGAAACAAAGCCCACATGGAGGAAGCATGCTAGATGGTATGACCATGAGGTGTCAAAGGGATCAGACATCAGAGAACAAAAGATCATATCATTGTGTGCCCACCTTCCTGATATGATCGCTGATGACAAATGTGTGTATAAGCAAAAGTGGTAAAGAAAGCTGATGGTGGCCAGCTATCAAAGATATAGTGTCTGCGGTCTTAAAAGCTTGAAGGTAGACAAGTGGACATCTAGTTCAGGAGCAACAAAGCCCACGTGGACGAAGCACACCAGCCTGTGTGATAACGAGGCGCCAAAGGGATCAGTTATCAGGCATCAAAGAACAAAAAAATCACATCATTGTGAAGGAGGAGGAGTGCAGTACCAAAGCCCATCTGTAGGTAAAGGGACATCCCCTTACAGAAGGGTTGTGGGGAGGAGATAAGCCAGTCAGGGTGCAGTGTAGAAATGATGAGACATGCAATTTTCCTCTAATTCTTAAATGTTTCCTTCCCTGCCACTATCATTATCCCAATTTTACCTTACAAATCCTGCTAGACCAGAGGATGTACACTGGTACAGATAGGAACCGGAAACACAGGAATTCAGGAATTTCAGGACCATTGGTGAGAATAGTGATACTGGGAGGATGGAGGGAAGGTGGGATAGAAAAGGGGAAACAATTATAAGGATCCACATATCACCTCTTCCCTGGGGGACAGACAACAGAAAAGTGGGCAAAAGGAGACATCGAACAGTGTAAGATATGACAAAATAATAATTATTTATAAATTACAAAGGGAGGAGAGGGGAGCAGGGAGAGTGGGAGGGAGGGGGAAATGAGGAGCTTATACCAAGGGCTCATGCAGAAAGCAAATGTTTTGAGAATGATGATGGGTACAAATGTGCTTAACATACAATGGAAGGGTGCATAGATCATGATAAAAATTGTATAAGCCTCCAATAGAATGATTAAAATAAATACATAGGACTGAGCCCCGGTGGCGTAGTGGTTGTGCATGGGACTGCAGCCCACTGGGACGGAGGTTCAATTCCAGCAGTGGGGCTGGGTCTCCTACTCCCACAACCGGAGAGCAGTGATGCCCCCCCCCCAAAAAAAAGAAAAAAATACATAAACAAATATTGCACGTGCAGCAAGCGAAAAATTATATATATATATATATGTATATATATATATGTAATGGTCTTTGACTCAGGGAATCCCATTTTGAAATTACATCATGTTTCTGGGTGAGTTACTATCCACGAGCACCTTTTTATGTAATTCATGGAAACCGGTTCTCAGACAGGCGTGGCCACGTGGGCAGCAAAGGAGTGTCAGCGTCTTCTCTTAGGATCCTTCATCTCAGATGTTCCTCCCGGAGTGGCAAACAGGAAGAACCCCCGCCCCCCTACTTCCCAGACTGAGAAGGGTACTATTCCTTCATCTAATGGCCAATTCCTTACAGAGTGCAAAGGAAAGGCTTCACCCAGGATTTGTATTCCGAAGGGAGTCACCGGTTGGAGAGATAGTATGGGGAAGGGATTCATTCTGATTCTACATGGGTCTAAGCAGGCATGCTGTGAAACCCTGAAGAGCTTGAAGGTAGAGACTATACTGTCCATGCATGCCCCCAGGGAGCACCTTGTACAGAGGCAGCCATGGCATGGACATTGGGATATTGATTTGTTTCTAGTTAAGGAAAGATTAAAAAATTCAGCTAATGAGCTATTCATGTGAAAAATCTGCTAGAACCCAGGATTGGGATCTGCAGCAGGTACAATTTGGGGGGCAAGATGGATAGGAAATATGACACATTGTGTCAAAATGTGGGTAGATTGGTGTATGTGGAATACCACTGGCACGGGACAAAGTGTTGTTAAAAAAACAACAAGAACAGTGTCTGCAACATGCAAGTTGTATTCTGATCCAATGATTTGTGAATCAGGAAGGGTCAAAATGAAAGTTCACAGCGGGAAAGTTCACAGAGTTTCCAAGTTCCCAAGGGAGCATAATGTGTGTCTTTTTTAATATAGATTTTTTGGGGGTTCTTACAGCTCTTATAACATTCAATACAACATTCATATTAAGCACACTTGTACACATGTTGCCACATTCATTTCCAAACACTTTCTACTTGAGCCCCCGGCATAAACTCCTCTTTTTCCCTTTCCTCTATTCTTTTTTTTTTTTTTTTAATTTCAGCTCCCCATATTTCTCTTCCCCCTCTTCTTCCCCATGAACCCCTAATAATTTACAAATTGTAATTACCTCTTCATATCGTACACTGTTCAATGTGTCACTTCACCCCACCCCCCCACTGTCCGCACCCCAGAGAGGAGGTCACATGTAGATCCCTGAAATAAGTTCCCTCTTTCTACTCCACCATCCCTCCACCTTCCCAGTGTCATGTCTTTCATACTCATTTTCTGCAGAACGTTTTACAGAAAGTCGAGCAAGTCCGGGTTCTTGGTTCACAGTCAACATGCTCTCCTGAGACTCATTGTCATGAATTTTATTGCCCAGGGTGTTGAGCCTGAGCCAGCATTTCCTGTGTTCTGGAGCTGCTCCCTGCCCTTGCCTGCAATACTCTGGACCAGGCACCGCAGGATATTGCAGAACGAGTTCTCTTGCTCAAGAGACTCGAAAAAGCAGAAACAAGGGGCCAGGACAAAATGGAGTTCGGCTCAGACCGGCCTCGGCCAGTTTAGTTATGTAAAGTGCCTCAGTGTAAATATGAGATCATCAGGCTTTCTTTAAAGTTTCTTTAACTTTTTCTTCTTTCTCCTCTTTCACACACACACACACACACACACACACACACACACACACACACACAGGTTTTTTCCCTGGTAAACTCAACAATAAACTTAATAAGCAGATAGACATTGAGACAGATAGGCAGGTAGATAGATCTCACTCAAAAAGCACACTGCCAGGGCTGACCCTTGGTGGCGTAGTAGTTGTGTGAGGGTCTGTGACCCACTGGGTTGGCAGTTCAAATCCAGCAGCAGCTCTCCAGGAGCAAGGCTGGGCCTCCTACTCCCACCAGAGAGCAGTGATGCCCCAAAACAAAACAAAAAGCATGCTGCCATTGAGTTCATTCTGCATCACAGGGAAGGACCCGATGAGCCAGGAGAGAACTGCTCCTGGGTTTCCCGGACTGTAACTCTCCTCAGGAGCAGAGAGCCTCGTGTTTCTCCTGCTGAAGTCATTTGGAACGACTGAACTTGTGGGTAGCAGCACAACGCATCATCCCGGGCTCCTTAGATGGAGAGGTAACGCCATCGATGCTTTGGGACATATCGTTGTTGTAGACTGTTTGGGGATAGAATGTACTGACTCTCGCCTCAATTCAAGCTCCAAAGCACAAGGGGAACTAAGCCAATGTGAGAAAATCAGATCAAGCTCTGGCTCTGCCATTTTCCCTCTATGTGGGCTTCACTTTGATGGGCCTAAACTCCCAGTGCGCTAAATGGTGAGCATCACTCAAGCCCTGTACAATGCGGAGACTCCTTATAAGTATCCAGTCAATGTCAGTGGAGGAGTATCTCATTTAGCGCATCAAATGCCATCCATCTTCGTTGGAAACCAAACCCAAAACCAAACCCATGGCCATGGAGTCGGTTCTGCCGCAATGCAACCTTAGAGTGCAGGGTAAAACTGTCCCTGTGGGATTTCAAGGTGGTCACTCCTTACAGGAGTAGAACGCCTTATCTTTTTGCACGAGGAACAAGCTGGTGGTTTGGAACTGCTGATCTTGTGGCTAAAAGCCCAAGGCATCACCTTTACACCCCCAGAGCTTCCTTTGTTGGAAAGAATTATATTTTTAACATGCTAAAAGTTCAAATCCCACACC
>PVJH01048568.1:0-10733 GCA_004026705.1 Nesogale talazaci
GTGTGTGTGTGTGTGTGTGTTTGCCCCCTGGGGAATTGGATGTGCTTCTTTAAGTTGTTGAGCCACGGATGTGTTTTTACCCTGCTTCACCAAGAAAATCTGACACTGTAACTGGAATAGATGCTTTGTGCTACTGGGAGGATATTAGACTTATGAATGGGAATTCTCATAAAGGTGCGATCTCTGTCTGCTATTTGTGGAGATTGTTTGAAGCCCTGACTCATGCTCATTTTCCTTCTGACTTGTTTATCTCCGTGGAGTATAAAAATACCCCCGCTTAGAAAGCTCTTTCTGGGTGTCTGCATTCCGTCCTTGACTGAGGATTCCTTTCGAAACGGGCTCTGGTACTGCTTTAATACTGCAAGCACGAGCTTCCCAAGGAGATGACTGCAGTGAATTCACTATTCTGAACCTTCTGGGTATTTCTTGCCTCACTCACAGGCATCCCCAAGTTAACTGTTGTCAAGTAGATTCCAACTGACAGGACAGAGGAGAACTGCCCCTCGGGGCCTCCTCGGCTGCGACTCTTCACAGAAGCCGTCCTGTTCCCTCAGAGTGGCTAGTGGTGGGTTTGAACTGCAGACCTTTGAGTTAGTAACTGAGCACTTCACCACTGTACCACCTCGGCTCCTTCATCATGGGACAGGAGAATGCAAATCAAACCAAGGACTCTGAAGAGCCCCATGAGGATGCCATTATGCATCATTGTGACTAGTAGGTCTGTAAGGCCATGGCCAGGTTCAGGATTACCCAATAAGCAAGTGAAGCAAGGTAAATGGTGCTTAGTTACCCATCTATAATGAGCAGCTTCAGATGTTTTCCACCCTGTCATCGATGAGGTTAGACTCACTACAGACTGTAAGCAAGCACAAGAAAACCCTTATTAGAAAGCGCTTGTATATTAGAAAGCTCTGTCCCTGGCCAGGCCCTTATGGCTTCTGGCTCAGAGCTTATGTTCTATATGGTCAAGCACTCTGCTAATAAACAAACACAGTCTACAATCTGTACTAGGCACCTACAGAGACCTTGCATGGCGATAGGCACCGGGCAAGCTTTTTTGTCCTGAGAAAGGGCTTTGTAGCAGTGGGAAATAACACTTCTCGTTGCCCAGATAAAATAGAAAGGAAGCGAGACCTTTGGGTCTGGGTCCCCATCCCAGACCACCGAGTTCCCATTGCACCCTGTCTCCTGAGTGAGGGTGTTCTTGGGGCAGCGTGGGCCGTGGGCTTGCCTGACTTGTTTTTGAGAGGTCTGTAAACACGGCCCTTCAGAGGTACAATATCGGTGATTAGCACGCAAACTTAGCATGCACATCATCAGCACCTGACCCGTCAGCCCCCAGAAGCAACATTTCTCTCCATTTTCAACAGTCTTCCACTCAGACATCGGACAGTGTAAAACATGACAACATAATAATAATCCACAAATTATGAAGGGTTTGTGAAGGAAGGGGGAGTGGGCAGGGAGGGGGGAAATGAACTGATCCCAAGGGCTCAAGTAGAAAGAAAATGTTTTGACATTAATGATGGCAACAAATGAGCTTGCTACAACAGATGTACAGTTGGATTGTAATGAGAGTTGTAGGAGCCCCCAATAACGTGATTTTTTTAAAGGGGGAAAAAGAGTTGTACGAGCTCACAGTAAACTGATTTTTTAAAAAAAAGTAGTGCTGAAATATGCTCAAAGAAACCCTCGGTTTGCATATACTTTGCACGCGCACACACACACAGCACACACACACACAGTAAGTTCTGTGTCTCAGGCTGTGATTTTTTTTAAGGTAAAAAGAATGCTTATCTAAGACAAGTTTGTTTCTCTTGGGCTGGGGACCTAGCTACTTGCATGAGGTATCAGGCAGTATTGTGGACCATTAATTAACCTCCTTTTCCTTTTTTTTTTTTTGAACACTCTGGTGGCCACGCCATGAAGATCTGCTAGCTGAGAAACTGTTGAGGGTCTGTTTGGCCAACTAGGCCCCGTAAGACTGCCGTGGCGATGCCGCCGGCCGTGCGGCCTGAAAATGGCTCTTGGCAGGCTGAGGCTGGAGGACAGCGCTTGTTTACGGGTCCGTAGCGAGAATCAAAGGAGGCACTCCTGTCCTCTAGAAAAGCATACTTAAGCATAAATATTTTAAATGTTGATCCATAGAGTGTGTTTTAAAAAGAGCCTGCAAGAATACACCCAGAGGAATGCTTGTCTTTCTATTAGAACTCAGTTTCTTGGCTGCTGTTAAACAACTAGGCATTGTCTTTAAAACACTTAAACATGCCATAACTGATGGCATGCTACCCAGCTCTCCATTGAAACTTCACATGATCGGGCCTGTGCCTCTTCGTGCCTGCTGCTTCAGTCTCCTGGGTTGCAGAGGTTCTGATAGGATCTTCAGCCGGGGATTTTTTAAGAAATCAGCTGCGTCTTTGTGGACCCGGAGATGTACCACCTTGTGTCACCTGTTCTTCCAGCCCACAGACGGCATCTCTCGGAGGGCAAATTCAGTGCCCTGGAAACCCCCTGCTTGGGCTCTGGAGCTTTCCAAGACAAGGAGTGTCAACAACTGCATAAATCCAGCAGATAAATAACACGGTCGTGGAAAAGACCTCTGAGAATGGCGCAGACCTCTCAGAAACAGGCCCCACGCCTCCCGATTTGATGATGCAGACCCTTTTCTAGTCCGGGGGAGGATGCTGCCTTGCTATTTTATGTGCTTTCCCGATTCTTTTTGCCGAATTCAGCAGGTTCGTTGAAAAGTTTCTTGGAGCCAAAAGCTAAGTTCGCTGCATTTGTGCTTGGTAAGGTTCGGCGGCCTTGGCGTGGGGCGGGGGTTGGTGATTCATCGGCCCTTAAGTGGACGATAAATCCCGGAGCAGTTGAACGTCCGCGGGGAACGGGCGGCAGGCCGACACTCGCGAGAGACCCGTGAAAAAGAGGCTCGGAGCCAGCTAGGGGTAAGAAGGCTTCCGAAAAACCCGGCCGGCCAGACGTAGGACATAGGACTCGCCCACCTGAGGGAAGCTTCTCTTTCTTGAGACACCCGCTTCCCGGGTTTCTGTGTTGTCCGTGTACACGTCTACGCCTGGCCGCGTGTCTGTCCGGATGAGCTGACCCGCGTCAGTCCTGTAGCAGCGATGGCCGCCGTGGCACAGCCACCGCCCTCGGGATGCGATTCCCTGCGCTCAGCCCTCCCCACCGCTCCTGGACCATAGTTGCATTTTCCTTCAAATTCCGCGGAAAACGAAGCCCTCCACCAGGGTGACGTCGGTCACGGCCGTCCCGTCTGCCGGCAGACGGCTGTGTGGGGATTGATGAGGGAGGGTTATCAATAAAAATGCTAGCAACAGGATATCCCCTCACCTGAGAAAGGGATTCGGTTCTCCGTGGAGCAAGATGCTGCGGGCAGGGGGCCTGAAAGGGAAGGGTTCTAGCGCGGTTTCACTCTGTCGATCAGCTCGCAGTAGACGGGGATGCACTTTGCAAAGCACAAGACAGAAGCTTGTGTGTTTTTCTGCAGAGCGCCTTCTGACCCTCGGAGGGGCCTTATGTAATCTGTGATATCTAATTTGGGGGCACTTCACAGCAAATGTACCTATTATGGCCACCTTGATTAACACATAATTTCTCCCTCAACCAAAAGTTACAATCTATACTAATGGAGATGTCTTTTTTTTTAAGGGTTTTTGTTTTCAGACTCATAGAATGGAAAGGAAATTTCTTTTCTCTCCCCCCACCCCCACCTCCTCTCTCTTTGTAAGTCTGAAATAGGGCCATTTAATTCTCCCCAATTTAAATGTAAGTGGTCCTTCTTGAAGGCCCTAACGATGCTCCTTTTTCCCTCCCCGTCATGAGCGCGTCCATCCAGGGGTCTCTTTAATGTTCATGATGGCTGTTGCCATTTGAGGGAATCTGTCTTTAGTCAGAAAATGCTTCCATAGAATGACCTACCAGATGGGCACCATCACAGAGCAGGAGGCAGCAAACCACCACAGACATTTGGTGCTTAGAATAATAAAAAGACTATAAAATTAGATTAGTTGAGTCTAATTTGGAATTGGTATATTCCCCATGCACCCTCGCCGCTCTTGGGCAGATCAAGCCTTGAGATTTAGCACTGTGTCGGAGCCGAAGACAGTAACTTCCAGTAAGAGGGAGACGGGGGAGAGGGAGCGAGGAGGGGAGCATTCTGGGAGGTCGTGGAGGGCAGCGCAGTGACCTCCGATGATTTACAGGCCTTTAGCTTAATGAAATTGTTTCAGTGACATGACGGTAAGAGCTCGTAATGGATTGGACGCCCTAATGTAATGAAATTACTCCCTTCTGCCTAAAAAAAAAAATGCGCAATTAATATTTACTGAGACCTGACAGCCTTGGGTGTGCTCGTCTGTGCAGTTCTCTCAGACATTCAGAGAGGAGAGAGGGAGCAGTGTGGCAGACAGGCTGGCTCGCGGAGAGCTCCTGGCGGGGACAAGCAGCGCCTGCAAGGGGGTGGAGGGACGGGCGCTCGGTGGCCAGGGACGCCCAGCCCGGGCTGCCCGGCTGCCGGCGCTGCCCCCCGCTCAGCCCTCACGCTGTCCCCTTGATTTTCACAGGCAACTGGACAACAACCACATCAGCTGCATTGAAGATGGAGCCTTCCGGGCGCTGCGCGATTTGGAGATCCTGTGAGTACTTGCTGCTGCGATCACTGCCTTGTGTTCGCGAGCGTGTGTGTTTGTGTGTGTATGTGTGAGTGTGTGTGTGTGTGTGTGTGTCCCGGTGAGGAGGAGAGAGGGGGAGTGTGTGTGTGTGTGTGTGTGTGTGTGTGTGTGTGTGCAGGGGGCTGCGTGTAGATGCATCTCTGTGTCTTCCGCTGCAGTGCTATTAAAATTGGCAACGGGGAGATCCCTCTGGCTCACCTTGGCCAAAGTGTCTGCCGGCAGCAAAGTGGGATTTCTCACCTCCCGTGAACCGGGGTTCCTGCTAATTACATCTCCATTGAGTAGTCTGTTCTCCCCTGATGCTGCTGCCGCTGTCACCGGGTTTGTTGCTGGGTGAAGCAGATGGGCTGGAGCAGCCCCCCGGCGCCTGGCGGAGCATCGGGGAGAGACTGTGCGTGTGGGCATGCAGGGAGACAGGCTACAGGTCTGGGGAGACCGCAGAGGGGTGAACACCCTGACTCACAGGGACCTTGGTGCAGGACGGTGGAGCTATTCCCCAAATAGCTCAGGGAAGTCTAGCCGTTGCCATTGTTGGGGGACTCGCACCTCAGGTTTGAAATTCAAACTTCCAGCAGGAATCTTAAAGTGGCAGAGAGTCAAAGCCACAAATAATAAATTTTTAAAAAGACACTGGCGTGAGCAGGTGGCCCCCTCCCCACAGTCAGACCCTCACATCTTGTAGGGAAACACACGGGAACCTGGTTCCTCGGGCAGGGGTGAGACGTGTCCTAGGAGTCATCTCGGGGTCATTCAAAGTTAAGTTGAATTGTGTACGCAGACCTTTTGACTATCCTCACCTAAAGCTGGACTTGGAGGTGTCCCCTGTGTGGGGGAACACCCAGAGGGAGGGCAGTGACGTGTGGTTCTGCCTCCACTGGACCACTCATTAGCTGGGTGACCTTGGGTGAGTCTCTCTAGCCCTCCAAGTCTCAATTTCCTTAATTTGTAAAATGAAAGAGGTCCGTCGTGCTAGCTTGGATGTGACGTCCCCTGGCCAAGTTTCATAATTACTCGTTTCTAAAAATAACTCAGATGGGGGGATCATTCTATTCAGGGGGTCACAAGGGAGTCATATTTGTTCAACCTCCCCCTAGGAATGAAAAAATTATATCCAGTCGCGGGTTACCTCGCTCTGACTCCCAGAAGAATCAGGCAAATGCATGAATGAAAATAGTGCAGCGTCCCTTTGGACAAGGAGGAAGGGGGGCAGGCGGGGAAGGTGGTCCATGCACCCTCCTTCCCACCTGGACGCTCAGACAGCCGAGTCTGCACCTGGTGGAGATGAAGGTGATTTCCAAAGGACTCCCCAGGAACGAGAGGGGATGCTGATTCTACGAGCTGCTGGCGGTCAGACGAAAACCCAGCTCCTATACAGAAAAGGCAGGCGGGACCCACAGGGGGGAGGTCAGGCTGTCATTCCTAAGATGAATGGTCTCTCCTCACCCCAACTCTGACCCTGGACCCTGCAACAAATGTTTGTGTCCTGGGGACAGGAGGCCAGCCCAAATTAGACTTCTCTTCTGGGGAGGCTGGGGCTGAGAAGAAGACGGAGGGTTCTCCTAGCCTGGAAAAAAAAAAATTAACCCTTATCAAAAGGGCTTCCAGGGTCATACCACCTTCTCACTCCCTGGCCAGAGAGGATGGGGTAACTGAGAACAGTCCCCAATCCTTGGGAAGACCCTGGGAATGGAAATCCCTAGACCAGCTGTGAGGAACCAAAGGCCCCTCTGTGGCCTCTCTTGGCCGGGGTAGTGAGACCTGGCCACACCAGGATGGCAGGGTGGGGAGGAGGCGGGGCCTGTCTAGTCAGACCCATAGGCTGTGGGCCTCTGGGCCAGCTCATGTCCCTCTCTGAGCCTGCTTCCCACATCGAGATGATGTGGGCACTGCAGAGGCGCGGCTCACTCAGCGTGATCCCCTCTGCTTCCCCCATGCCCCAAGTGGCACAGCTGGTTGGCGCTCAACCGCTCCCCCAGTGTGCCGCAGAAGAAAGGCCAGGTGGGAATTGAGATTTGTCAATGCCAGGAATGCCCAGAAGGTCCCTTCTGCTCTGTCCCAAACGGGATCGCCATGGCCTGGAATCTCCCTGACCGCAGTGAGCTTGGGACTTTGGATTGGTTTTTATTATTGCGGGTCAGGAACTTTCTCTCCGCCAAGCCCAGATCGCTCTCAGTCCCCTCTCTGAGGGAACCGGCAGTAGGCGACTCTTCTTTCCTCATTTTTTTTTCCTCAAAAATATATATTGGTACCCAGGTTCACCAGCAAGTCTCTCCCACTTGAGACTTAAGAATCTCAAACCCAAAGCCCAACTCCCTGCTGTTACATTGACTGGGACTCACAGAGTCTCCCCCCCCCCACCCCAAGATGGTCTGTATTTGGTAGTCATTGGGGGAACAGTGGAGGGGGGCGGTACTTATTCCTTGTCATTGCAAAGAACTGACAAGATCAGATGAGTTTATCTTCGGGATTCCAAATAAAGCCAGATCAATAGCTTTGTTTTAAAGATGCACCCATTTGACTTCACACGGCTAAGTACTTAAAATTAATCATAATCAGTTATTCCGTGGGTTTTTCATTTCCAGCAGAGGCCCACAGCTTTGGCACCATTTATCTTCATGGTGAGCCATTCTGAAATTGCCTGGAGCTGACAACTCCATTTAGAGACCCTCCCCTCTCCACCTCGGGCCTTGCCCATCTCCGTCCCATATCGACATCTGATAACGGCTCCCTGCGATCACAACTTGGGCTCCATAAAGAATCTTGACGATGGGATAAGAAATAGGAGCTGAGCGAGAGCAGGCAAACTCATTCAACAGTTTCCGCGGAGAGGGGCCGGGACAAAGCACCCCATCCCCAGGAAGGTAGCTCTCAAATGTCTAAAGCTTAGAAGTATACAGCTTTAAAAGTCAAGGTAGACTGGTTTAGGTGTGTGTGTGTGTGTGTGTGTGTGTGTGTGTGTGTGTGTCCGCGCGCGCCCGCACGTGCACCTGGGAGAGTGTTTTCTCTGATATTTAACAAGTAGGAAACAAGGATCTTGGGAAATGCATGACTGTCTCACAGAAGGTGTTCTCAAAATTAAATACCCAAGGCACTCCTTCATGCGGGGGAGCCCTGCTCCTCCTTCCTTGTGCCTTAAATTCCTCTTCCTGAGGTTGGTGGTTCTGGGCAGGAGCCCCTGATGGTTAGGAGAAAGGAGGCAGTGTGCAGGCAGAGTACACTCCGTGAAGCTGGGCTCGGGTCCAAGGGATGGAAGGGTACCTGACCCAGGGTGTGGCAGACAAAGGGAGAGCGCCACCAGCGCCTGCCCAGGGAGCCCCAAATGGCAGGAACAAGAACCGCCAATAGTGAGTCTCACCTTTCAAGGCTTCCCCTCAACTGGCTATTCTGGTTGGCCACCCTTGAGCCCATCTCCAACACCTGGGCCCCCAGTGATGTGGCATAGAGCTGTCCTTGGAATTTCCAACTCAGCAACCTTGCAGGAGCAATCCACGACCAGGTCTGGTTCCCAGGTGCCTCTGAGAGGATTAGAACTGTCAGTAGTCAAGAGCCTTACCATTTGTGCCATCCAAGTAGCTGGTCCTCTCAACTACCAGACAAGGTCATGGTGACCATAACAATGGCCCGTCTTGGTTGCACAGGGACGCTCTGGGCTGTGGCTAGTTGGCGAAGCATTGTCTCAGACTCTATGCAAGCCCGTCTTGTGCTGGCCTCCGTGGCAGGTTTCAGTGCATTGTGGCAGCTCTTGTTTCCCCGTGCCCCGCATGAAATGCCCTGCTTTCACAGACATGGTGTATCTTCGTAACTACCTGCAGGAGCCTTGACTCTGTTCACCCTTGCTCCATAGAGGAGGGCAACATCTCAGAGAAGGCTAAAAACTACTTCACGGAGCACAGAGCCAGGATTCCAAATGCTAGGCGGAGTTGGCATCATAAACCATTCTGCCAGACTGCCTTGTTACCCCTGAGGCAGGACCTCTCTTGCCGTATGGCCCCCCTGAAGCCGGGCAGGGCGTGGCATGGGATGGCCTGCGCTAGCCTCCACAGCTAAACAGCAAGGGGTGACTCTTAGTACCTACAGCCCGCCCAAAGGGGAGTGCCGGGTCCCCCCAACAGCCATGTAATCAGCCAGTTCTACTCCCTGTTAGTCAATGAACTGTTTCCGCACCACCACCACCCCAGAAAAAGGAACTGCCCCTGCTATTTTGTGGTGACTCACATGGGCCGATTTCCCATGTGCACAGAGGAGCTGTCGGCACGGGCTTTCCAAGGCTGTGATCTTTGGGACACAGACCACCGAGCCTTTCCTCGGAGGTGCTGCTGGGTGGGAGGAGCCCCCAGCCTTTTGGCCTGAGTGGTGGGCACCTAACTGTCTGCCCTTCTCAGGCTCCACTCCCAGGACTGGAAGTGTTGTGTTCTCACTCTCACTGTTGCCAGTGGACATTGAGTGGGTATTTCATTCCCTCCTCCCCTGCAAAATGCCAGACCTCTTTATAGCACGGAAGGTTTTTAATTGAGGGGCCTGACTTTCTGGGTGGGTCAAACTCCCTCCTGTTACCTGAATTGCCAGCCCTTAGTCTCCACCTGCTGTATACATTTGTCCATTTGCATCCGAGTTGTTTCCTAAATGAAATAAGTTGCCATGGGGTCACCCCAGGGGTGTCGGAGGAGTCCTGTATCCATCCACAAGGTGTTTGGGGACTGCAACTGCTCAGAAGTAGATTCCCAGGCCTTTCTTCCAAGGTGACTTGGGGGGTCCTGGATGGCCAGGCTTTTGATTAGCTGTTTGCATGTCCAGGTAACCTTTCTCGGAGTAGTCACGCGTGTGTCCTGCAGCCCGATATGCTGAGTCTGCGGTCCTGAGTGTGAAGCCCATGGGGTCAGTGGAGCACCGAGCCATAGACTGCAGGTCCTGCCAGCGGGCTGAGGATGGCCCGACCTCCCACTGAGGACACCAGGCCCCTCTCTGTTCACACATGCCATCCTGAGTCAGGAAAGGGGCTTCTGCTGTGAAAGATGGGGAGCCTGACTGAGATGAAAGACTGAGACAGAAATGAGGAACCCGTGTTACTGGTTATTGGTTGTTTTCAATATTACTGTGAGAGAGAGACAGGGAGAGAGAGATTTCCAGGCATGGCCTCCTGCCTCCAACTGGTAAGTCCTCAAATGTCAATAGATAAGTTGTCCAAAATGCCAGACCCAAAGTGTCAGAAACACTTGCGGTGAGCACTCGCCTCTCCTGGTGAGCGGGCTGCCCTTGATAAGTGGCGTGGGCCAGTCAATGCACGTGTAGAGCCCTCAGTGCAAGTGCACAGATGCCCAGTGTGTGGCATCTGGAAGACCTCACTCTGCGTTTTATGTCACTTACTGATTCAGCAGGTGCAGGCGTTCGCCTGGGCTGCTTCTGAAAGGACTGTAACTGGCCCCTAGATGCCCCTCCTGTTGTTCAGACCAGGAACCGAGATGTTGCAAGCCGGGTGGACACAGAGGAGGCCAGTGCCTCCTGCCGTGCATGCCCTGGACCCTCGTTGGTCTCACCCGCAGCCCAATCAGGGACAGGACCTGGGTCTCCATATGCCCTTACCCTGCTCTTGGTCCCTTCAGGATGCCCTGTGCAACTTGGCTATTTGCCAGGGGCCCCTTTATAAAATCCGGGTTCCCAAGCCCAGCAGAGGCGCTCTGGTGGTACTGCGCCTCAGCACCGGGCTGCTTCCTGGAAGGTTGTCGGTTCACAGGAGAAAGAGGTGGCATGCCGATTAGTACCGTGAAAACTCCAGGGGGAGCGTGGGGCAGCTCCATGCTGTCCATTCCGAGGCCATGGCCGTGGGAGTCAGGAGGGTGTCTGCCCCTCAAAGCCCATCACTGAATTAGCAACGGTATTCTGGAGTTGAGGCCGTGGCAGAGCCCAGGGACAAGCTTGCCTTCAGCTCTCATAAGGCAGATGTGGCACACCGGAGCTTACCTGCCATGTAGATGGGCCCCACACGTGAGAGTTTTATTTACTTAGGGTCCTGTAGAGTGATTTTACGTTAACTTGGAATGCTCA
>PVJH01048569.1:0-10730 GCA_004026705.1 Nesogale talazaci
GGGATTCCAGGCTACCAAGTTTGGGAATAAACAACCAAAGTCAAAATCAGAACAGCAGAAATTGTGTCATATGAAGAAACGATTCAATATGAAATAGGTTGACTGCATAGCTTTTAACTAAATCGTTAACTGAATGGTTGTCAGAAGTCCTCACAACATGTGATGAGAGAACATACTTTTAGATTTTCAGCCAATTTTCAAGCACTTTACCAAGGCACCATTTTCCTGGAGTCATATTGGACCACATTTTATCTGAGTGTAATAGGACTCTGATGCAGGGATCCCTAGCAGAATCATTTCTTGTCCTTAAAGGTTAATAACTTGGTTGTTTCTGTAGGGCAGAATATATTCTTCTGCTACAATATAACTTTTGAATTCACAGATATCAGGAGTAGATACAGAGACTTTTTTTTTAATTAGAGAGTGAGATTCCCTGAGGAAAGTGAGATTAAAAGAATCCACATATGACCACAGGAAATCAACTTTGAAGCTCCAGCTGCGTTTGCTCCTGGGTCTGAGTCATGTGCTCTGTGGGTCTTGAGCGCCTCCTGGAGACCAACCTCCTCCCAGCAGGCGAGGTTTGTGTCTGGGCTTTCACAGACTTCCCTTTTCTGTGTCTCTTCACAGTAAAATGTGGCTGTGTTCTCAGCTTTCAGGCTGTTCATCTGAAGATAGATTGTGTTCTTGGAGCTATCTCTGGAGATGGTGAATTGGCCCTTTATGGAGTCTGTAGTGTGTGGTACCACCGGCACTGCTAATGTATGAGACCCCCTGCAGGCCCTTTTCTGGTGGACTCAGTTCATCCAGTGGTCACTGAAAGTGAATCCAGAGGTTGCATAGGAGCATTTCAAACACTTGTGAGGCTTTCTCAGATCGCCCCCAGACCCCACCAGCTGCACCTCACACAGGACACCTGCAAACACAGCTGGGTTAAGAAAACCACCACACATGCCCGTTGTTGGTCAGTGATGGTCCTTAACATGTCCTTCCTCTCCTTAAAAGACCTGTTCATATTAGATGCAGGGAAACCCAGCTCAGCAGAGACACTGTGATGCCTCGATGCGTTCATTCCTGATCACCGAATGGGGACCCTCTGGGGATTGTGGCGCTGCGGCGCCTCTGCCAGGGTTGTACTCTGAGGGTTGGGATGGTTTCAACAGTGGAGGACAGGAGACTATTTGCATGTACTTCATTTCTATAGCAGTAAGTGACACTGCATATCTTCTGGGACGATCATTCCAAGGGCAGGCAAAAGTTTTCTAAGTATCTTGCTGAGCCCTGTGAAGATATACATTGATGTTCTAAAAGTAAGGTCAGTTGCTTAAAACCAGTTTTTCCTCAGGAGAGAGATAAGACATTCTATTCCCATTAGAATTTATGGCCTCAGAAACTGACAAGGACAGAGGTGCTTTGTCTTACAGAGTCACTATGGGACATGAATGCCTTGAAGGAACCACTAGCTCACAATTAGTAGCCACTCACAAACCTCTTGTGCCTCTACAGCAAAACTAAACTCGCTACTCTCCCTCGAAATGTCCCCTTCTAAGAGAGGTGCTCCTTCCCATATCAAGACACTTAAACATTCCCAATAGAGAAAGACATTTTAACAGTCACAGACATTGTTCATCAAATTCTGCTTTAAATTACCTTGTAGAGAAGGAAACCCACATCCTGAAAGGACACCCCCCTGTCTCTTCTGAACCTTCCTGTGACTGCTCCCTTAAGCTGGTGTGTCAGTGCCTCTGGGAGTCTCTGTCCTTCCATACAGAGAGCTTGAGCCCCACTTGTTATCTCCCACTCACACGGCCTCTGTAGATGAAGACCTTAAGGCACTGAGTTCATGTTAGGAGATGCATAGGTACTGAAAGCCTCTGTATTGGCCAGAGAATCCACTGTCCTTTGCCAAGTCACACAACCCACGGGAAAGGTTCCAATGAGTCTCCCATGAACTAGAAGAAATTATATGCTTATTAATGACAGTAGGGCACTTTGGGGCTTTATTGAATATTTCAAAACTTCAATTTCCCCAGGTTTCAATATAATGGACATCTACCACTTACTTCATGAATGTAAAAGAGCAACAAAACAGGGGAAATCCACAGTTTATTTCACAATAGGTATTTGAGCTTGAGACACAGAGACAAATAGTTTCACTGTCATCTGAACAAAGGATTAGATGGAGGAAAATGGACTGTGCTTAAAGACGCACTTGGGGCTGAGCCCCGGTGGCTTAATGGTTGAGTGCAGGACTGTGGCCCACTGGCTTGGCAATTCAAATCCAGCAGTAGCTCTCTAGGAGCAATGCTGGGCCTCCCACTCCCACCAGAAGGCAGTGATGCAAAAAATAAAATAAAAAAGAAAGTATTAAATGAAAAAAGCACTTGTAGATCAGAACTTCGAGGCATTCATTGATCCCTGACCACTCCAGGAGGGGATTCCATCTGATACCAATGTTGGGTTTGCTTTTCCCCTGTCCTTTCAGAGAGAACCAGGGCTTTCCATTTTCAGAATCTTCTCTTCAGCAGATTAAGACATGGAAATATTGGTTGCTGAGGAATCCCTGGAGAGGCTCTGAACTCAGGAGAATCGGGGGCTCTGCCACGAGAGGAAACAAACTCTCAGCCTGCCCTCCACTGCTCCTGTGGAAAAACGTGTATCCATGGACCCTGAGCTCCCTCTGCTGCCCAGGGCCCTCCTGATTTCCTGTCACTTGAGATGTGTGACCACATCCCCTTCACGGTTTCTCCTGGTGCTTCCCTTATACAGTCATACATGGGAGGGTGCTTGGGTTTCAGATTGCTCAGGTCAAATGTTTCCAGCTGCTTGGACCAATCCTGAGGAGGGTGGCTAGATAGGTTAAGGCTGGGTTGTGGCTAGGACACTTATCGATAGCATCGTTTGCTGTATAACAGGGGTTTTGTTTCCTAGGATCTGATCAATTCAGAAGGAGATAGCTGCTGCAGTGGAAGTTAGACACACATGGTAAGGACTCTGAGAAAGTTTCCCCACCACATGAGTGGACCCCAGCAGCTGGAATTGGGATCTCACCCCTGTTGTTGCTGTCGTTGTTGTTGGCTGCCATTGAGTCAATTCTGACCCACAGCAGTTCTATAAGCAATAGCATAACTCATCCTTGCCTGGAGCCCAGGGACAACTTTCTGAATTGGAGAAAGAAAATGGATGCAGAGAAAAGCAACCTACAGATTGACACAAGAACACAATCCATGTGAGTGGTCTGATCCCAGTAGGCTTAATGTATGAAACAAGCTATTTTCTTAGCAGTTTTTTGCAATGATCTTGTAACATTTTTGACACAAGGATATTTTCTCTTGCAATAATAAAAACCCTTTAGACACAGTGCCTTCAATTTGAAAGTCTTGTCTCCAGAAGTATGAGAAAAAACGGGTCTCTTCATAAAAACTAACTACTTGTGATGCTGTGTTAAAGACTGATTGTTTATCTTCAAGTCCATAAGATCCAAGACTCTATATCTTTCCATAGCCGGGTGACATCAGCTTCCTTCATCATATTTGCTTATGTACACGGTTTGTCTTCAGTGATCGTGTTGGGAAGGTGAACATCATATAATGCCAGGTTAATAGAACAAAGTGTTCTTGCACTAAGGAAATAATTGAATAGAGACCCAATATCCATCTGCAACCTTAATATTAAATATATATATATATATATTTATATAGATAGATGTATTTCCCATTGTCATACATAAATAGGTTTACATATGTACGTACCATTATTTAGACCTCTACAAATGACACAAATGAATTTTACCAACCTTGCATTTCATTTTGGCCATTTTGCATGGTTATACTTGTAGACTCTACTGTGTGTATCAATGTGAGTGCATTTCTTTGTATGCGTGTCATCTCTTTATGGGGCCTGTCTTTGCAGGTGTCCAGTATGAGGTGTAGGTGGTAGAATCTGGGGATGATCTGAGAAAGCCTGAGTCCCTGTAGCATTCCGTGCAGCCTCTGAATTCACCTTCAGTAGCCATGAAATGAACAGAGGCCGTCAGATACAGTGGGTCACATACATTAGTATTGCTGGTGGTAGTACACACTACACAGCCTCTGTAAAGGGCTGATTCACCATCCTCAGAGATAATGCCAAGAACACATTCTATCTCCAGATGGACAGCCTGAAAGTTGAGAACATGGCCACATGCAAGAGACACAGTGAGTGAAAGTCCAAATAAAAACCTCCCTTGTAGGGAGGAAGCATGTATCCAGGGCACACAGTGTACAGGATCAGATCAAGACGCAGGTGCAGATAGTTTCAGTTTGAGAATTTTGCTTATCTCACCATTTCCTAAGTAATATCTATTTATGTTTTATGATTATGTACCCACCCCTGATATCTCATAGTTCAAAAGTTGATTTGTAAAAGTAGGAAATATTCTCACATGGAAAAGAACAAGCATCTATCCCTTATGGAGGGGTAAAAACCCTGCCAGGTCTCTCCAGCATCAGACATCTGATAAACTTAGGAATCAATTTTCCAAGGAAACTCAGGGCAAATGAAGTCCCTAGAAACTGATAATTGAGGGCTGAGTGCCAGCGGTGTAGTGGTTGTGTGCAGGACTGCAGCCCACTGGTTTGGAGGTTCAATTCCAGCACCAGCTCCACAGGAGCAAAGCCTGGGCCTCTTACTCCCACTATCAGAGGGTAGTGATGCCCAAAAAACCAACCCCCCCCCAAAAAAAGAAACAGATCTTTGAGGAGTGTATATGCATGTCTGAAAGGATTGTGGTTTAAACCCACCCAGTGATGTCTTAGGATACAGGACTCATGGTCTGCTTCTTCTTGTAGCTGGGTGCTTGTAGCTGGGTGCCATCAAATTCCCCCAGTCTATAGGAACCTATCCACAACTGAAACAAACCCTGCACAGTCCTTTGCTATTGTCACAATATCCCCATGCCAGAGCCCATTGATGGAGGCAGTGTCAATCAAGCTCATCAAGACCTTTTTTTTTGTGCCAGTCTTCAAATTTACTCAACACAAGCTTTTTTTCTAGGAATTTCATGTCTCCTGACATGTCTAAAATATGTAAGACAGAGTCTTGCCATCCTTGACTTGACGGAACACTCTGGCCATACTTCTTTCAATACAGATCTGCTTATTGTTTAAGTGTTGATGGCATTTACAATATTCTTCACCAGCACAATTCAAATTCATTGATTCCTCTTCATTCTTCCTTATTCAATGTCCGACTTTCACATGCATATGATGCAATGGGGAAAATCATGGCTTTGGGGAGGAACACATTAATCCTCAAGAGAACATCCTTGCTCTTTGATACTCTAAAGAGGTCTTGTGTAGCAATATGCAATACATGCTTTTATCTCTTGACTGCTGCTTCCATGAGCATTGATTTTGGATCTGATTAAAGCAACTTCAAACTTTTCTCCATTTATCATGATATTACTTATTGCATCAGTGGCAGGCATTTTGGTCTTCCTTACATTGTTTTTTATCCATACTGAAGATTGAAACCCTTGATCTTCCACAGCAAATATTTCAATTCCTTCTCACTTTCATTGGGTACGTTTGTGTCATCTGCATACCACAGGTTCTTAATAAGCCTTTCTTCAATCTCTGAGCCCAGACTTCTGCATATAAGCCTGTTTCTCTGATAATTTGTTTTGCTTAGGGATTGAACAATAATGGTGAGACGATACAATCCTGACTCATCCTTTTCCTAATTGTAAGCCATGCAGTTTCCCCTTGTTCTATTCATACAGTTGCCTCTAGCTCCATGTGAAAGTTCCTCCTGAGCACATTGAAATGCTCTGGAATTTCCATTCTTCTCAACATTATCCGGAGTTCATTGTAGTAGACTCAGTCAAATGTCTTGACATGGTCAGTGAAACAAATAAATATCTTTCTCTGCTATGACTCAAAATGCAGAGGGTTCAGAAATGATATCCCTTGTTTCACATCCTCTTTTGAATCCAGCTTGAGCTTCTGGCAGTTCTCTGTTAATACACCAGTGTTCTTTGGTCTTTAGCAAAATTTTACTTGTGATGATATCAACAATACAGTTCTATAGTTTGAGCAGTCTGTTGGATCTCACATCTTCCAAAAATGTACCTTGCCCAGTGTCCTAGGCAAATAGTTGTCTTTGGCATTTCTTTGCATAGTTGAGTGAGTGCTTCCAGTGCTTCTTCTGAAACATTTTGATGGCTATTCTGCCAATTCCTGGAGACTTGTTTTAGGATGATACAAAAAGTGCAGTTTCAACAGCTTCCTTCAGCACCATTGACTCTAGCTCATATACAACTCACAAAATGGTAAAATATAGTCTAGGTATTTTAGTACGGAGAATCTGTGTAGTTTCTCCACTTTCTCTTGGTGCTGCCTACATCATTCATTAATGAATGCAGGGAATATGATATAATTTGGAAGAGTCAATCTCGGGGATTGGCACAGAGTGCAATTCTTTCAATATGGTACTATCTGGAATCCAGTTTAAAACAAAGAGTGTGGGTCTTTTGAAGGCAGTAGTATCTAATAGCAGGTGAGGCTGACATAGGAGTGTGTATTTTTGAGCCAAGCTGAGGTTCTACAAACACTGGGTGTTCAATAGATGATGAAGATGTGAGCCCAGATGTGGATTAAAGATTGAGCCTGGTTAACACAGGTGTTTCTTTTAAATCTTGGTTATCAAAGAAAGTTTTATGTGGTTTCATAAGGTGATTTTACAATTAATTCAAATTATATAGTCTCTGGAAAATTAATACATTATGCTAGTGCTATTTGTCCCAGCGTATCTCTTTTCAGACTGGAGCTTAGTGGAGTAACCCAAATCCTCAAGATTTCACTGGCAGTAGGGACACAGCCACATTCTATTTAGTTATTTGGTATAATCTCAGCCACAGTCTCAGGATTCTCAGTGACATATAATTATGAGTATTAGATATCCAGATTAATTTTCAGTATAAGTGGTCTCCTGGCTAATCCCCTAAAATCGACCAATGTCATGGAGTTGATTTGGACCCAGAGTATCCCTACAGAGCAGACTTGAACTGCTCTTTGGTTTTCCAAAGATAATCAGAGGATCAGCCAGCCACCATAGCTTCTTCTGCCTCCCAGTGCAAAGAATTCATCTCTGTGCAGTGGTCTTAGCTCTTCTGACATCATTCAGAAAGGAGCTGTACTTGCCCAAATCTTCTATATACTTTCCCTTAATGCAATCTTATCTTTCTTTTAACCTCTATCTTTTCAAAATCTATTGAAAATGACCCAGGAAGCCAGAAAAAAAACACTATTTACATAAAAGCCATTTGATGAAAATTTTAACTAAATTGTATCTATAAGTTGTCATTGTTTGTGGGCCTATGAAAGTCTATGTTCCTCACAGGAGAGAGTCTTCGGTCAAAGATGCTGTTGTAGATATCCAGCTGTGTGCTGAGAACAAGTGGGACAGCTGTGAGCAACTGTCACCGCAACGTAGTAATGGTAAATTTCTAGAAATTCAGATGCTTTAGTGTGATGTGAATACTTTGTACTCCACAGTGCGTTTTAAATATCTACAGCAGTACAGTTGTTTTAGGTGATATGATGTTTGTCCCTGTTAGTGACTCACTCAAAGCCATTCTGATATACAGCATACCTGAAATTCTGCCTATTTAAATTCAGTGTGATTTCAACCCCAATCTCAACTACAGAGGCAGCCACCTCTCCACCAGGGTGTTTGCCTTGGAGGTCAGCACTTGAAACTGCAGCTGGGAGAAGGAGAGATGCCTGACCAGAACACACGAGAACAAGTGAAGAGGGAAGAAGAGAGAATGGAGTGCATCCTGGTCCACCAATCCTTGAGGACGATACTCCCACTCAGAACAGCCGATGCACAAAAAGGATCATATATGGCTAGCATCACTATGAAATACAGCTACCATCACTGACCCAAGGCCTTTCAGGGTCAACAGTGGAGAACCAGGGTCAGGATTATACCGTCTGACACAACCAAACCAGGGAAAAACACTAAGGGTGTTCAACAGAGCATTGAGATCCAGAAGGAATGACTACCATAAACCTTGGGACCAGGGAGTGGCACCCCATGTGACTCAACCAGGGGACATTCCTGGAGGTCAATGAACAGACCTTGAATTACTTACATGTGTTATATTATTATTTTTTACAAACACACACACACACACACACATATATATATATACATATATATGTATGACATTGGGGGTTTTTTGTTGTTGTTATCATTGCTTTATTTTCTTTGGTTGCTTCATTTTAGGAAGCTTTTTTGGGTACATATTATTACCTTTGCAGGTCTATCTAGATAAAATAGGCTGGATGAACAGTCTGGAGGTGAAAAAGACGGAACTGAGGGTCCGGGGTGCAGGCCATGGGAGAAGGGGAGGTGGGGGAAAGGAGATGGTATTGACCAGCCCAGGGATAAGGGTATATCAGTTGATCCAAAATTAGAAACAAGGTGGATGAGAGAAGTCCAGTAGGGATTGACCAAGGGTAATGTAACCGAGAGAAAATAATGAGACCCAATGGAGGCTTAGAATGATAGTACGACAAGAGGGAAGTAAAAGGAAATAGAGGAAAGAGTTGGCAGTAAAGATCATTTATAGAGGTTTAAATACAGGCAGGTACATAGGTGCATATATCTATAGAAGACAATAGCGGGAATAGATCAATGAACTTACACATATAGGCTTAGGAGTAGAACAGCAGGTGGGCATTGGACCTACACTCAAGTACTTCCTAAATGCAAGAATACTTTGTTCTATTAAATTGGCCTTCCAAGATGTTCACCTTCCCTGCCCGATTACTGAAGGCAAATGTGTGCATAAGCAATGGTGGTGACAAAAGCTGATGGTGCCCGGCTGGCAAAAGATGTAGTTAGTGTCTGGGGTCTTCAAGGCTTGAGCAAACAAGCAGCCATCCAGCTCAAAGCCCACATGGATTAAGCACATCAGCACGTGGAACTTGAGTTGTCAAAGGGATCAGTTACCAGGGTTTAAGAACTAAAAACACTAACATTGAGTGCTTGCTTTCCTGATATGGTCACAGATGAAAAAGGTGTGCATAAGCAAATTTGGTGAAGATAGCTGATGGTGCCCGGCTATGAAAAGATATCATGTCTGGGATCTTAAAGGCTCGAGAAAACAAGTCACCATCCAGTTCAGAAGCAACAAAACCCACATGGAAGAAGCACACCAGCCTGTGTGACCACGAGGTGTTGAAGGGATCCAGTGTTAGGCATCAGAGAACTAAAATTATATCATTATAAATAAGGGGGAGTACAGATTGGTGACCCAAAGTCCATCAATAGGTGAAGCGACATCTTCTTACAGAGGGGTTGCAGGGAGGCGATGAGCCAGTTAAAGTGCAGAGTAGTAATAATGAAATATGCATTTTCCTCTAGTTCTCAAATGTTTCCTCACACCCACTATCATGCTTCCAGTTCTACCAGACAAGCCTGACTAGAACAGGGGATGTTCACTGGAGATGGAAACATAGGGAACTTTGGATAGATATTCCCTTAGGACGAGTGATGAGAGTAGTGATACTTGGAGGTTGGAAGGATAGTGGAGTAGAAAGGGGAAACTAATTTCAGGGATCTACAAATAACCTCCTCTCTGGGGCATGGCCAACAGGGACATGAGTGAAAAGACACATTGCACAGTATACAGTATGAAATAGCAATTTGTAAATTATTAAAGGTTCATGGGGTGGAGGGAGGAAGGGAAATATGGGGAGGTGGTGCTGGGGGCTGGAGTGGAGGGAGGATATTTTAAGGGTGATGATGCAACAAGTGTGCAAATGAGATCTGCATACAACTGATGTATGTGTGGATCGTGAGAGGAGGTGTGTGAGTACCCAATAAAATGATTCATTTAAAAAATTCAGTGTGATTTATAGATTTTAATGATCCTCCAACTTGAAAACTCGCTATGGACTCTAGATTTCAATGATCAACAAATTTTGAAATATATGTGTGCATGTATATATGTATATGTATATATAATCAATTTACTATGAGACATTGGAGAAAGGGACATGATGGACATTTTATAAGTCTGTAAATTCCTGAGAATTGAGCATCATGGACTTTATTCCTAAAGTAACCCTGCTTTTTGAGTTTTCTACCTCTTTTATCAATTCTTTTAGCATCACATTCGGCCTCGATGAAGAGGATCACCGGCTTGGTGAATGGAAACCCCAGGTGGAGGACTGTGTTCTCCTGAGAGCTCACTCAACATTCAACTCCCAGAGAAGCCTATTCTTCCCTCTATTGCCAAGGTACCACTGACATGCACATCTCCACTTACTTCATCAGATAAAGCCTCACAATATGTTTATTTATATTTATGCTCTTTATAAGTTGGTGTAATATTTATTGGAATGTTGAACTTTATTCAAAAGTGCATGGGACATATTTCTGTTATTTTTTTCTTGGTAGCAGCACACAGATGCGATAGCTCAGGGATTCAGACAGGAATGTCTGACCATGCCTCAACCTACCCAATTGTGGGTATTCTCCTTTGTCCTGTGGTTTCCTGTCCCAGATGTAGGTATTGAACCAGATCTGGTGAGAGTCACAGACCATCACAGACAGTCCTTAATTTGTGATTTCTTTAGATGTTCTTCAATCAGCTTTTCTGTGAGCTGGGATCATTCAAGCTCCATTAAAAATATGGAAAGGTATCATTTCAATATGGAGGTTGGAAATTATAATCTCAC
>PVJH01048570.1:0-10729 GCA_004026705.1 Nesogale talazaci
CAAGGCTGGACCTCCTACTCTCACCACCAGAGGGCAGTGATGCCCCCAAAACAAAAATTTAAATTGTCAAAGGAGACTGAATCTGTAGCCTTGACAACTTTGCAAAGATGAAGGTCCTGGTAGGTGAAAAGTGGAAGCTGGAGTCCTGGCATGAAGGGTATTTGAATGCAAGTCCCTAAGATTGATGAACCCTCGGCTCTCAACAGGAGCGCTCCAGAGCATCAGAAGCACCTCCTCCCTTGGCCTCATGCAAAGATCACATCTGAGGCGGGTGTTATGCTCAAGACCCACCGCAGCCTCCTCTCCTATCTCCACTCATGAAAGTTCCTGAGAGGAAAAAGTGAACCACTTCGTCACCTGCAGAATCTTACGATCCAGTTAGTAGGTACCAGACCCAACGTGGGGACTCTGCAGGGGAGAGGATCTTGAGGGTGTTGGACTGGAGAGGAGACAAGACCAGAAGGGGAGAGTTTCTTGGTACGGCGGAGCCCCCTCTCTGATTTAGGATGAAAGGCTGGCAAGGCGAATGATGACTATGATGGGTTCATGACGCTGGGACACAACAAGCATCAAGAGTGGATGGGTAAGAGGGGGTGGAAGGGAATTTGCCGAAGATGGATGAAGAGATCGGAAGGTTCAGGGCGTGTGCAAATGTTGGAATGGACTACCACCCAACTGTGTCTCTGGGGAAGCTTCAAAGCCACCCTCTTCACTAAGTAATGTGTGTGTGTGTGTGTGTGTGTGTGTGTGTGTGTGATCTACATCTTTGAGAAGCCCTGTGGGGGAGGATTAAGCAGCAGCCATTCCCATCCCAAGTGACTCTGCCAATACCTATCCTTTGTCTGCCTTTAAGGATTTCTCCTTCTTTCTTGTTCTCACAGGAAACGACTGTCTTGCAAACCCACAGGGGCCGTTCCAGCCCCTCCCCGAGGGTCGCTATGAGTCAGACTGTCTTTGGGACAGTGAGTTTGGTTTGGTTTTCCTGTTCTTCATTACAGGCACTCTTCTTTTCCCCTTCAGGGAACGGAGTGTATCTCCTCAATGGGCCTAGACCCTTAAAAGGTCAAAGAGCTGATGAATTCCAATTTTTTAAGTTCTTTGCATCATTCCCTGCACCCCCCCCCCCCCACTCCTCCACCAATACACCCTGTTGAACCACCACCAACAAAAACCTATGAGAGGCAAAGGCCTGGGTGTGATTGAACATGGGCTGTGGAAGGAAGAGGGAGGAAAGAACACATCCAACCACAGAATAATCATACACTACCATCGACTCATAGTGGTTAAAGAACCAAAGTTTAGAAATAACTACTTTTACAAGTATAAATTAAATAGGATTCAAAATGATCGCTTCTCGGCCTTCCGGCTAAGATCAAGCGTAGGATTTAAAAGGATCTTTGGGATCTAGTCACTTTTCCTCATAGTTCAGTAGGATCTTTGAACAGGAGAGAAAGTCACGAGCTTTTGGTCACAAGTCTGGGAGCTGCCCAGACCCACCGCTGAACTTCCCTCGGCCACATGGGGGAGAGGAACCATACGGTCGGCCTGGCCTTAGTGGTGCGAGTGAACATTGCTTTTTCATTTGCTTCCTGACTCAAGCCTTCTTGGGTTTCAGCATGATGTGGGCATTCCCATGAGAGTGTGTGCTGAATGTAACTGTGATGCATTCTACTCATTCCATCGGTAAAGTTTGGGAGTCACTATACCTACTTACAATACACTCACTCTGCTATGCCTGCAGTGGGGGTGGTGACATGTTTGCTTCTGAGTTTCCCTGCAGTGAAAATGAAAAGAATGTGGTCAGTGACATCGTCATAGTTTTTATCAAATCAAATCAGAGTAGCCACTACCTTATAGGATTTCTAGAGCTGAGTCATACCACGATGGTAAGGCACCCTACTGTATGGTAGGGTGATAAGACTTTCCAATCGATTCCCCCATGGGATAAAATAGAGATCTTTGAAATGAGACCAACAAAGAGTAAAGAGCATTTCCATACAGAATAAAACAATGTGTTTCACGATCCCAGTGTGACTGTAATTTTTTTGTTTATTTATTTGTCTCTGTTGCTCATGATGGACATCCAAATCTGCTATCAGAGGATTTAATATTTGGGTAAAAAGCTGGACTTAAGAGAGAAGACAGAGGGCTGGGCCTTCTACTCCCACCACCAGAGAGCAGTGATGCCCCGCCCCCCCCTCAAAAAAAAAAAAGAGAGAGAAGACAGAAAGGCCTAGGTGAAGCAAGCCTACAAATGAGCAATGTCAGAAATAGAGAGGAGCTTTTCTCTGACACATTGTCGACCATTTTCTCACCCAGCGTCAAGGGATTGGAGGTCATGTGCTCCGGCGGTTCGGGGATCTGTGACAATGATTCAGTCAAACTCTTTTTTGGTCACTAAGTTTCTCACAGCAGCCTTCACGTCCTTGTTCCGCAGGCTGTAGATGATGGGGTTGAGCATGGGGGTCACCACCCCATAGAAGAGGGACATGAGCTTGTCCGAAAGGTCCTGCTTGTCCGCCCCCAGAGGGTCCTTAGACTTGGGCTTCCCGTACATGAAGAGGATGGTCCCGTAGAAGACAACCACCACAGTGAGGTGGGCGGAGCAGGTGGAGAAGGCCTTTTTCCTTCCCTCTGCGGAGGGGATCCTCAGAATGGTGGCGAGGATAAACACATAAGAGACAAAAATGAACAGCACTGGGATTGCAAGGAAGATCATGTTGGCCACCACCATGCTGATCACGTTCATGGAGATGTCCGCACAGGCCAACTTCAGGACAGCCAGGATCTCACAGGTGAAGTGGTTGATGACGTTGTCCCCACAGAAAGGCAGCCCTATTGCCTGAGATGTCTGGACGATGGAGTTGATGATACCAGCTGCCCAGGAGCCGGCAGCCATGGGCACGTACGCAGCCCTGCTCATGACCACAGGGTACCTAAGGGGGTTGCAGATGGCCACGTAGCGATCAAACGCCATCATACTCAGGAGCACGCACTCGGTGGCTCCCATGGCGAAGGAGAGGAACATCTGCCCAAAACAGGCTGAAAAAGAGATGGTTTTCCGGGGAGTGAGGAAGCTGTCAAGAATGAGGGGGACGGAGGAGGTAGTGTAGCAGATGTCCAGGAAGGAGAGGTTCCCTAGGAAGAAGTACATGGGCGTGTGCAGGCGGGAGTCGAGGATGGTCACCAGGATGAGGACCCCGTTGCCCAGCAGGATCACCAGGTACATCAGCAGGATGAGCACAAAGAAGGATTTCTCAAGTTTGGGATGGGCAGAGAGTCCCAGGAGAATGAAGCTGATCACAGGTGAGGTCTGATTGAATTCTGCCATGGTGCTGCCGCTCTGCCACTGGAAGGAATTCCGAAGGCCAACTTCAGCATTCTCTGAAAAGTGGGCTGGCAGCCAGGGGAAAATTCTTCCCCTCTGGACCAATTCAAGGATCACGCTGGCAATGGAGATGTCTCTATGAAACCCTAGCAATGATGCCGTAGGGATCAATATTTAACTTCAGGTCTTTGGAAGAATGAGTGGTGAAATTTGGATTTACTGTTCTGCAGTGGGCAATTAGAAAACGTGGACAAAGCATATTTCAAAAGTCTTCGTAAAGCGTCGAAGAGATAATAAGTCAGTGAAGAGTTATGAAGGATAAGCTTTTGGGAACACCAGAGACCTAGAGAGATAAAACCAGAACTTGAGTATACATCTCATCTAGGGTCTTTACATTTTCTGGGGGGGCCCATTGAGATGTTGAAAAGTACTACTGGCAATCTTTTGGAGTTGGGGAAGAGACTTTACCTGTAGGTTCCATTGTGAAGAGCCCATGTCGTAAAGTGAAATTCCTTAAGATAGCTCATTTATCCACATCTCTGTAACTCCCACTAAATGATGGGCTGTGACGATGTCAATCTACTGCTCTCCTGTAAGTTTGTTGAACTGCGGTGGTGTGTGTGTGTTGCTGTGATGCTGAAGCTATGCCAATGGTATCTCCAATACCAGCAAGGTTGTCCAAAGGCAATAGGTTTCAGCAGATGAGGAAAGAGTCGAGTGTCCACTGTGAGGACTTAGCCACTAAAAACCTCCTGGGCAGCGTCAATCCACGCTCAGACATGGAAGCTTTTATAAAGAGATGCAGGGCATTGTCAGAATGGTGCAAGATGAACTCCTCAGGTCAGACTGAAACCCAAATCAAACTCACTGTCATCTACTTGATTCTGACTGTTGATTCTCACAGCCATCTAGTTGTGTTGCCCCTGTGGGTTTCTAAGACTATAATTTTTTATGGGATAGAAAGCCTCCTCATTCTCCATAAAGTCTGGTGACTTTGAAAGCTGACCGTCTGGTGTCATTACTACACCACCAGGGTGTCTGACCCTCTGGTCAGCAGGTACTCAAAATACGACCACAGAAGAACTGTCTTCTCAAAGCAGAATCGGCATAACAACATGGTTGAAGTAAAGCCCGTGGGAGTAAACCTTTGGGACCTTTCCTTATTTATGGGTATGACTCAAATTGAGAAGAAGCAGTTACAAACAACTGCTGATAATGGGAACTTGGAATGCATGAAGAATGAATCGAGGAAAATTGGACGTCAAAAGGAAATGAATGATTGATATGAAATGGGATGCCCAAAGATTGATATCCTAGGTATTAGTGAGCTGAAATGGACCAGTATTGGCCATTTTGAATCAGAAAATTGTAGTCTACTGTGCTGGGAATGACACAATTAAGAACAATGGCATTGGGGCTGAGCCCTGGTGGCGTAGTGGTTGTGTGCGGGACTGCAGCCCACTGGGATGTTCAATTTCAGCTCACAGGAGCAAAGGCTGGGCCTCTTACTCCCACCACCAGGGCAGTAATGCCTAAGGAAAAAAAAAAAGGAACAATGGCATTATATTCATTGTTAAAAAGACATGTCAAGATCTAGAAATACGTTGATTGTGATAGGATTATAGCTATACTCATTCAAGAAATCCAATCAATATGACTATTATTCAAATTTATGCACCAACCACTAAGAAGAAATTGAAGAATTCTACCAACATCTTCAGTTAGAAATTAATCATGGAGCATGGGGAGGAAGGGTATAAAGAAAGGGATTGGTGGGCTGAGCCCTGGTGGTGCAGTGGTTGTGTGCAGGACTGAAGCCCACAGGGTTGACGGTTCAAATCCAGCAGCAGCTGTCCACGAGCAAGACTGGGCTTCCTACTACCACCAGGACAGTGATGTCACAGAAAAAAAAGAAGAAAGGGGTTGGTAATTGGATAGCCCCACCTGATGGGATTGAACAAAAGAACTGTATAGGAAAGTAAGGGATATCTTGGAATGAGTAAGACCTTTCATAAAAATATTTTTTTGAGGGCTGAGCCCCGGTGGCGTAGTGATTGTGCGCAGGACTGTGGCCCACTGGAACAGAGGTTCAATTCCAGCAGTGGGGCTGGGCTTCCTACTCCCACCACCGGAGAGCCATGATGCCCCCCCCAAAAAAATATACATATATATTTTTTTGAAAAAAGAGGAAATTTATCAAACATACAGTCAAGATACATTGATAATTATTGGAGATTGGAACTCAAAAGTTGGAACGAGGAAAAGACAGTCGTTGGAAAATATGGTCTTGCTGATAGGAACAATGCTGGAGATTATATGAAAGAATTTTGCAAGACCAATGACTTGTTCATAGCAAATTCCTCTTCTTAACCACACACAAGGCAACTATATGTGTGGCTGTCTCCGGCTAGAAAACATGGAACTCAGATTGACTGCCTCTGTGGGAAGGGACAATAGAGAAGCCCACTATCAGCAGCTCAAACCAGGCCAGGACCCGGCTGCGGAACAGACCACCAATGGCTCAAAGGGATCAAGTATTAGGTAACAAAGAACAGAAAAATGTGAAGGAGGGGGAGTACAGAGTGGAGACCCAAAGTCCCTCTGTGGGCAACTGGACATCCCCTTACGAAAGGGTCCTGGGGGGAGATGAATCAGGCAGGGTGTAATGTAGCGATGATGAAACATACAACTTTCCTATAGTTCTTAAATGCTTCACTCTCCCCCACACCCCGGCTGCCCATCATGATCCCAATTCTACCTTACAAATCCAGCTGGACTGGAGGATGTACTCTGGAATAGGACAGGAACTGGAAACAGGGAACCCAGGGCAGATGAACCCCTGAGAGTGGCGACACCAGGAGGGTGGAGGGAAGGTGGAGTAGAAAGGGGGAATTGATTACAGGGATCTGCATGTAACCTCCTCCCTGGGGGGTGGACAACAGAAAAGTGGGTGGAGGGAGATGTCAGACAGTGTAAGATATGACAAAATAATAATAATTTATAAACTATCAAGGGTTCATTAGGGTGGAGGAAATGGGGAGGAAATGAGACATGGGGGAAAGAGGGAAGGGGGAAGGGGGAAAATGAGAAGCTGATACCAAGGGCTCAAGTAGAAAGCAAATGTTTTGAGAATGATGAGAACAGCAGATGACACATGGATGGATGCATGGATTGAGAAGAGTTGCATGAGCCCCCCACTAAAATGATTTTAAAAAATGAAAAATACTCAAAAGTGGTAAATTACAAATATATAGATTTATCCAGTGAATACAAATGACACAAATGATAGCCATAATGGCTCATTGATTTAAAATATACATTGAAGGTAAAATACACATCACACGTGAATCAGAAGTGGGGATGGAGTTAAAATGTTCTAAGACAACTGCATTACTGGAGAGAGGATAAAAGTTCTGATTAATTCAAAACACGGAGTAGCCTAAGATGTCCTAGACGGGACCTACAAAGCATGCTCTATAAAGATAAATGAGGGATCAATTAGATTTCATCAAACCAAGAACTTATATTCCCATAAAGAAGGAGCCCTGTGGTTGAAGCCTGGAGCTAATAGTCACAAAATTGTCAGTTCAGACACACCAGGTACTCTATGGGAACAAGATGACATTGTCTGCACCCACAAAGATTTCCAGTCTCAGAAACTTAGGGAGCAGTTTTACTCTGTCCCATAGCTTTGCTTTGAGTGGGCAGTGAGTATTCATGAAAAGGCATTATCAAGAGGATGAGAAAGGTCAGAAATAATTGAGGGAGATATTTACAATAGTTAAACAAGGGAAAGATTTGCTTCCACAGTGTAAACGACTACTCTAAATTAATAAGGATCCCCTCACCCCCAAATGATTCAATATAAAAAATGAGACTTGAACAGAAACATCACCCACCAGGTTATTAAGAATAACCAAAAAGCTTTAAAAAAAGAAGCTTAGCATCAACAGCATCTAGGGAGGATGAACTATAGATCTCAGTGCGAGTCTACTAAATAGTCATCAGAACAGTGAGATGTCTTACACAAGTGTGGATGAGGACATGGATCAAGACTAGCTCATCAACTGCATTTGGGAGTGTAAACTGATAAAGCCACTTTGAAAACGTCTTATTTATTATATTGAAAAAAATAGTCATTAAAAAAATCTTCTAGGTATGTATTCAACAGAAGTGCACGTACAAGCTTACATAGACAATGGAGTTCATAGCTACATTATTCATTACCACCCCAAACTGGTAACGACTCAAACATCCATCAACAGATCAATAGGCAGATCTCAAACTTAAAACAAAGCTTGTAGCCTTCTAGCAGATTCTGACTCATAGAGAGTCTAAAGAACAGGGTAGCATTGCCTCTGTGGGTGGCTGGGATTCTAAATCTTTCTATTTTTTTATGCCCAAACCTGGAAACAAACCAGGATTTCAAATCTTTATGGGAGTAGAAAGTTTCATTTTTCTCTCTCAGCGTGACTGGTGGCTTTGAACGTTGACCTTGCAGATAGCAGCCTAACAAGGAACCTACTATTGCCACCAGGGCTCAAACAGAGCATGTAAAAACCAAAGAAACCAAATTCACTCCCGTTGAGTCGATTTTGACTCTGTCCCTCTAGGACAGAGTAGAATTGTCCCTGTGAGTTTCCAAGACTCTAACCTTTTACGGGTTTCCAATGGCTGACCATGCAGTTAGCAGACCAATGTGTAACCACTACACAACCAGGGTTCCTGTACAGAACAGATAATGGTTACAGTGCAATATGTTTGAACAAGGAGATGCTATACAGAAATGATAGCAAAGGAAATGCTACATAGAAATGAAAGCACAGGACTGACATATAGAAAAGAACATAGATGGATCACAGAAACAAAAACCACTGAGTGAAAGACGTCAAACACACGCATCCTTGACCATAGTCTTCCAGCCTGGTCTTAATTACCTGGGTGATGGAGGGTTCTTTCCCTCCGGGAACTACATTTTGATGCAATTCTTCTTTGAAAAGGAGCTGACAGCTGTCTTGTGGTCACACTTGTCTGGCTCTGTCCTCTGGAGCACCCACAAGAAGTTCATCAGTCCTCTACACAACAGCCCTACACATATCCAGAAAGAGTGGCTTTAGCTTGAAGGTAAGCAAGAACCACCCTCCCACTTTCCCCTAGAGCCCCACATCTGCTCTGTCTTTTGTTAAGAATGGGCCAGCAAGGCTGGTCACTATGAGAACGTCAGTGCCTCCCAGTGGCCGGACACCCTGCTTCCTGGGATGCGGAGGCAGGAAATCAGGCTGGCCTTAGGTTCTGTGCATCAGCTCCAGAAATATGGCTTCTTCTATTTATCCACACTCTGGAGTCCAACAATCAAGGGACAACAGACACGAAAGTTTTAACCACGAAGAGACAAGTATGTGTCAGAAGGAGACTATGTGGTTTTTGGTAAGTTCCGATTCCTTTTTGTGTGACCTTGACCCAGCCCCCTCCCCTCTGTACAATGATGTGGTGAAGCTGGCTGGTTTGGGAGACTGCTGAAGTTTGATGGGTCTACGTGACTGTGAGAGCATTGGGTCGGCGGACGTGTTTTATCGATCCCCTTTATAGAGTCTCTCCAATGTGAGGGCCAAAACGGAGTCAGGTGAATGAAAATGTTGGTGGCCCTTTCACCCCCAAACTGTTCTTACCTTTATCAGAACCATGGCGAACAAGAAGCATTCATTTCTCAATAGCTGGGAAGAGGACGCACACCAGAAATAGTGACGCCAGGTCTGAAGCAACAGAGTGGGGGCGGTGACTGTGTGAGGGGTGAAGGGTCAGGCCAGTCATGTCCCCTCAACTCGCCTTGTGTGCTGGAGCCACAACCTTCAAAGGACTGGCCAGCGCCCTGAGAACATAATTTAAATTCTAGTTTGTTCTTTGGGAATCATGGTGGTCCCTGAAGTCATTTAAAGTTTGGAAAGCGAGTTGTGCTTAGTTTAGAAACTTGGCACCCTTCTGGGATAACATCCCCAAGATCCAATTATGCTGAGGCTCTCCAAGAAGCTGGCTGCCTGCTGCCTGCCTGTCTCCCTCCCGTCCTTGTCTGCCTCTTGTCCCTCCTCTCTCTGAGTATCTTAACTCCATGATCAGAAAGGTCTGTGGGCCAGGGTTTCTCGGACTCATTCAGAGCCCCAGTCTTTCCCCAGTCTTTGACTGTTGTCAAGCCCACTGTGCTTATGCAGAGGGTAGGCTGGGGAGAGCAGGGGGACAGTCTGAATGAAAAGCTTCAAACCACCCACACCCAAAGGTTTTAGGGCCCCGTTTTAGGGCCCTTTCCCTTCTGCCTCAATTTAGACTCTGCCGCCACCCCTTCAGCTTCCTATCGCTTGGGTATCTCATAGGAATCACGGACAGAGCGTGACCCAGCACCAGGACGGTGCGTTCCTTCATTCAGCCACCAGGGATGAAGCCTGCACTCCACAGAAAAGCAGCCTCGATGCTGAAGTGGTCCCGTGGTCAGCGGCCAACTGGAAGGTTGGTGGTTCAAATCCACTGACTGCTGCATGGGAGCAAGACACAGCTTCTTTGTCTGCTTCCACAAAGAGCTGGGGTCCTGGAAACCCAAGGGAGCAGGGCTGCTCTGCTGAAGAGCATCTTAGGGTGTTGGAATAGACCTAGCAGCACACGGTTCCTAATTGTACAGAAGACAAAGCTGGCCAGAGTGACCCACCTTCTCGGCCTCCCAGGAGTCCACCCTCTAGTGGCAGGAGAGAGGCACTGGAAAAGATCACTTCTAAGCAGAGCGGAGAGGCGCAGGGCCAGGGAGAATGTCCACACTGCCGTGAAAACCTACCTGACAGGCAAGCAGCCGATCCAGGCTTCCTGGAGGTGCAGACCACACAGGGGGACACTGTCAAAGAGGGGGTGACATCAAAGTGACTGCCTGCAGTGCTTCAGCAGACATTTACTAATTTGCATCTACTAAAGAACAACCCCCCCCCCCCAAAAAAAAAAAGGGACAACAACAACAAATGAAACTCTAACTCACTGAGAGAAGACTCACTCATTGAGAGAAGACTGAGTCACAGTGACTTCACTGGACCAGACAGAACTGTCCCTCTGGGTTTCAGAGACTGGAACTCTTTTCAGGAGTAGAAAGTCTCTCCTGTGGTTTTAACCTGCCGGCCTTTCCGTTAGCAGTCCAGCGTATCATCAGCAAGCACAAAATGACAAACCTTCCAGACTCTGTGAAGAAAAGAAAACAGATCAAAAGGATCTCTTGAAAGCACGAGGCCATTTGCATGGGGATTCATAGTGTCCCAGGGTGTGCAGGCCCTGAATCCAAGAGGCCATGAATCTTTAGTGAGTACAGACGTTGGCTAGACTTAGGAGTTCACAGTAAAGAATATTCTGACCGACTGGCTCAAAGTCACTGCC
>PVJH01048571.1:0-10799 GCA_004026705.1 Nesogale talazaci
CTTTGAGAATGGCAAAACTCCTGACCCAGTGGTTAAACATTGGACTACTAACTACAAGGCCAACTGCTTGAAACTACCAGCCACTCCACAGGAGAAAGATGGGGGTTGTTAATCCCATAAAGAGCTCAAGTCTCAAAATCCCACAGGGACAGTTCTAGCCTATCTTGCAGGTTTGCTAAGTTGGCATAAACTTGAAGGTAAGGAGCTCTTAAGCAGTGCAGAGGTGGAAATAGTCCCTCCAGAAATGTAGAAATGTATAAATCACCTTTAGATTTAATAAAGGTTTCTGTGGCTTTCTAGCAATACTAAGTCACTTAACCTTGCATAAGACTGTCATGAATAGGAACCAATTTAGTGGTAATATATGCAACTAAAATAAACAAATCTTTGGAATGAGTGTGACATCATCTTGCCATTGTAATTTCTATACATCTTCATCAAGGAATAGGGTAGTATTGTCTATAATCCATGATTGGCCTTTTGAGGCACTTAGCTATCTCTCAAATACCATCAGGTCTTATAATAATCTTCTTAAGGTATTTCAAAATATTTCTGAAATGCTTCAAAACTGAGTTGAAATAAAGTTCAGGGATTTTATCTTCTAATCCAAAGGGCACATCACTATTCCATGAGTCATATGGTCTTTATCTTTTTCTTTACCCTTAGTGATCCAGCCTTTATAAATTTGTAGGGAAGAAGAATGCCAATAAAGAAAAGGCAGAAAAAAAGAAAGAAAAGGCAGAACAATGCTGCTTGAAGTGATTTATTTCCAGGTGCAATAGAGCTATCCTGTAATACAGAAAAAAATACATTTTCACTGATTTATTGCTTTGTCAATTAAAAAGTAATTTGGGCAAGTTTCATTAGAGTTTAACTATTGTGAAGAAGGCAAAGGAAAAGTTTTTATTTTGAAGAGCTGACCTTGCAATATTTCACCAAAGAACTCTGGAAAATATGAGCATTTTTCTTTTAAAAGTTTTAAACGGAGGAGAATCCAAGAACTTTTTAAATATAATTCAAAGTTGGGGATGGAGAACCTTACTTTTCCTGACTGGTTTATATAGGTAGGATAATTAGATTATGTGGCGGTCATGTGCCACACATTTCATGATTGACATGTAGGGGTGGAGTCTAGCCTGTTAATCTGGAGATAGCCATTGAGTAGTCAATGAGGCCTCTGTGTGGGCTTGACTTTCTCCTTGACTTTCTCCTGGGAAGTCTCACGCTATTTCCCTTGTGGGAATGAGAAACTATCTCCCAGTTGTTGGGGGTTAGTCTTAGAGACAATGAATCATGGAAAATATAAGATGGCAGCATCTGAAGAGATGGAGAAGAAGCCATATGGCTTTTCCCTGATGGAGGCAGACCTCTGAAGCTGGAGAGGTCATGGGGACACCCCTGCCAGCGAGGAGTTGCTTCTGCCACCACTGGATGCTGTTGATGAACGCTGACCATTGGAAACAAGTAGCCATGGGGAGACCCCTGCCAGTGCTGGGATTCTGCATGCACTGACTTGTGACTTTGTGAGTCAGAAGGAGACATTATAGACTGATATCGGACATATGGGCTAATTTTGGACTTTGAACTGGACTGGGTTGGGATGCTTTCTCAGTGTTCCATTCCTTTTGTATATAGATCATTCCCTTATATCCATATGCACCCAATCACATATGGACTAACACAGGTTATTATTTTTTTTAGGAATTAGTACTAATGAAGAACTTGTGATCAACTATTAACCGATATCCTCATTTTAAGTCAATGTATGCCCTATAATGCATGATTTGAATTTATTTTACCATTAGCCAATATAAAGTAAAGCTTTTGATATCATCCATTCATGTGTACCATATCCAGTGGCCAACTTTCAAATGTATTTGAAGCAACTGAAAATATGAGGGCTTGAGCCAGTTATACCTTAGTCCTCAAAGTAATATCCTTTTTCTTCAATACTGTGTTATCCCAGGTAGACAAGAGAAAAAAAATTCATAGACACACATATGGATATCAGGGAAAGGTTTATATATAAGAGGAATGGAACCTTGAGAAAACACCCCAACCCAGTCCAGTACAAAGTCGTAAGTCCAACATTATCCCATATGTCCGATACCAGTCTATAAAGTTTCCTTCCAACTTACAAAACACATGCAATGACATCAAGACAGTCACAGGCTGGTGGGTGCAGAATCTTGTGTATCTAGCTGGAGTAGAAGGATCTCAGCAAGGGTCTTTCTGTGGCTTCTCCAGCCCCAGAAGTCTGGTCCCATCAGGGCAAGCCCGTGTGGCTTTTCCTCAGACTCCTCCAGTCTCCAGGAATCAGGATTGACCAACATGCTGTCATCTCATCTTGTCAGTAATTCGTCTCTTGGAGACTGAGTCAAGCCTCTCTACTCCAACAGGAAAATACTGTGAGACTTCTCAGAATTCCCAGGAGGAAGCCATGCCCACATAGAGACCTCATTGTCTGCTCATTGGCTACCTCCAAATTGACAGGTTAGGCTCCACTCCAAGGCTCCCAATCACAAAATGGACACATGAGTACGTGACTGCCACAGATACTTTAGGGAAGTTTTGTACATCAGATTTAACCAATGCAACACATATCCTTAACTCTTAGTGTTGCTTCCGTGAACAACTATCATGAATCCAAGCTAGACGAAATCCTTGGCAACTTCAATTTTCTCTCCCTTAAAGATGACTACCTATTTGTCCAGGTGTGTTGGGGTGTCAGCATCCTTTACATTGACTTGTAATCTCGACTGAAGGCTAGAGTCCTCAATCTTTATCCGCACGTACTCATGTGGTCCTTACTTTCCGCAATCGAGGCTGTGACATTTGCATATGACAAATGATCTATGTTCCCGTTTGATGCCATGCAGTCCTTTCAGACCCATAAAGTGCTTCTGCACAAAGGGAGAAAACATTACTCAGTCCTATGTCATACTCACAATTGTTTTCCTATCGGATCACATATTTTTTTTTTCTCCTTGGAGTCAAGGAAAGTCTCAAGAGTTCATAGACAGAGTTTGTCTCTGTGAATAAGAACATGTGAATATACCAGAATAGAATATAGTAGTGAGCTGATTGGTTCCTGGGGCATGTCTGAGGCTCCCCGTTAAGACATGTACACCATGGAGGAAGCAAGATGGTGTGCAGGTTAGCGGTCCCTACTGGGAGTTCCAAGGTGATCAGTGAGCCCACTGTCCAGGAGGATGAGTGGAAGGATTCTGGTAAGTGAAAAAGATCCCCACAAGAGTCCAGAGTGCTTCCTCTGTCTAAGAAGTGATCCTCCCCCACATCTGCCTTGCTACAGAGACCCGGAGATTTGTAACCTGATTCTAGGGATTTCCCTGCCCAGGCTGGGGATGCTGCTTCTTCTTGGCACCACGGTCACCACCCACTGATTGGCCCCTATCCCCGGGTCTGTTTGCCACACTAGGAGCCAGAGAGTTGCCCTGCTGAGTATCTCACAGCTGCAGCAGGACCACCACGCAGCAGCCGTCTACCCATGGCATTCCCCTAGAGAAGCTACTCCATATCTCTGGGTCACCTCTCGCCACATGGCAGTGGTTCCATTGCCAAGCTCTGGTCTCTCCCACCACCTCCCCAGGGCCCCACAGACCATCCTGTACTCCATGTGGAGTAAGTTTGATCACCTGCAGCCATGGGGGCTACTTGTACCACTGCCTGAGACCTCCTCACCCCTGTGGCTCCTATACCTGAAGGGTAAAAGGCCCACCACTTCTCCTGGGAGCTCAGCTCAACACTGACCCACCCTTTCCCATCCTACTGCTCAGAGAGTACATCCTTGGTCTGGAAGCTATTTTTTCTCTACATTTAGGCTAGTTCCTGAGCCAGAAGATCAGCTACTTAGTTCCTAAGACACCCCAGTCCACACCAGCCGCACTACTTCAACCCCAAGGTGACCAAATCCAGCTGTTTGCCGCACCACCCCCCAGCCTAATCACTGTACCCAGGACTCCTCCCTGCCCCCACAATAGAAGTGACTCATCCAATGCCCACCCAGTGTACCCTGGCCACAGCAGCTACCTCCGCAGGTGCCTGTCACTTCCATTTTGATGCTGTCTTTGCTCAGCAACCCCTCCCATCACTGAGAGGCATCCCTGTTGCCCAGGGGCATACATATAGTAACCAGTCTCACTCCAGTTTGTAAGACCACTCACTGCCATTGGACATTGAGTCACCATGGCACTCTGCCTACACAGCAGTCTGACCCACTACCATAATAGGCCACAGGCAGCCCTAAAAAACACCCTTAGCAGTTACACAAAGAAAGATCTCAGGGCCCTTTGGTCTCCCAGAAACATGGTGCCCAGCTCTACTAAATTTTCACATAAAGAGTAACATATCAGAACACTCTCAGAAAGAAAAGAAGAAAGACAAAACACAACAGTAGAGTTAAAATGGCTTTCATAGAAGAATCAGACATGACTCTGCCACAAAAAGACGATTTCAGGGCTGAGCCCTGGCGGTGTAGTGGTTCTGTGTGGGACTGCAGCCCACTGGGTTGGCAGTTCAAATGCAGCAGCAGCTCACCAGGAGCAAGGCTGAGCCTCCTACTCCCATCAGCTACAGTGATGCCCCCCCCCCCCCAAAAAGATAATTTCAGTAAAATGCTTGGAGTAATATAGGAGACAATGCAAAATAAGGAACATTGATAGAGGAAATTAGTCCACAATTGAGGGAATGAAGTCCATCCACAAAAAGAAATGCAGGTGTTAATGGATGAAGTAGAAGAATCTACACACAAGATAACAGAATTTAAAGTTAGACTTGAGGAGGCAGTCATATACAATGGTGCTCTGGGAAGAATTTTCTCAGACCTATCAGCAGAAACCATGAAGAGGAGGAGAAGGTGGAGTAACCAAATGCTGGGGAAAAAAGAAAAAAACTTGCCTGAGAATTCTTTAACCTGTCAAATTATATCTTAAGATAGAACGAGAGGTGAGGATCTTTCAAGACAAAGAAAATCTCAGAGAATATGCCATAAGATGCGCAACCCTGTAGAAGATTTTTGCTGGCTTACTATGGTCAGAAAACTGACATCCATCAAGCAAGTGATCACCTTATAGATCAACTCCATTCAAAAGCCAACATGCTGATAACAATTACAAAGATAACATGGCCTAAGAGGGGAAAGAAGGCAAGAATGAAGCCCCACACAGAAACACAGCACAGTGATATGAAGGGAGATAGGAAAACACCAAAAACAAAAGGCATGAGAGGACAACAATGAATCCACAGATTGTTAAAATAATTCTGAATGTCCACTATCTCAATTCATGCATTGAAAGAAAAAGGCTAGCAGACTGGCTCAGAGAACATATCCACCACTCTGTTGCCTGTAAGAGACATCTTAAATTTGCAAACAAAATCAAACTAAGAATAAAAAGCTGGCAGAAAATATTCCTGGCAAACAGCAACTTAAAGAAAGGAGTGGCAGTTCTTATCTCTGATAAAATTAACCTCAAGGCACAAACCATAATGATTGACATGGAGGAGCACTATATAATGCTCAAAGTATCAGCAAAACAGGAACCAGTGAGCATAATAAATATATACATGCCTATTTAGAGAAATTCATTAAACAAACTGTTCAAAAGGTGAAAAAGGAAATCACAGATCCAACAATCACAGTAGGTGATTTTAATGCATTGCTACCAGAGAAAGATAGATCACTGGGAAAGAATCTCAGCAAGGACACTACATAGCTAAACATTACAATTAGGCAACTGCACCTGATAGACATACAGAGAGCTTTCCATCCAAATGCAAAAATATTCACATTCTTTTCAAGTGCTCATTTTCAAAAATAGATCATGTGCTGGGATACAAGTGGAGCCTGAGTAAATTCAAACACATAGAGATTATTAAGACAGTCTCTCTGATCACCACAGTATAAAGATTAATAAAAGAGTGAGCAGAAAAATAAGGGCAAGCTATTGAAGGGTGAAGAAAGATTTTCTGAGATATGAATGGGGTATTAGCCCAGATTAGAGCAAAGCTTAGGAATTTCTAGAAATGAATGAGAACAAGAAATATATATATATATATGCAAAAGAGACTTATTACTGATAATGCTATCAGAAAACCCCCAGCAATTAGAACAGAGTCAACAGAAAAACCCCTCAAACAGTGAAAGGAAAGAAATAATAAAATCAGGACCAAGTTAAACCAGCGTGAAGAACAAAAGACCGATGCAAAAGATTAATGCAGCAAAAAGCAGGTTCTTGGAAAGGATAAAGAGAATCAACTGGCAGACTTTACCAAGGAAAGGAAGGAACAAGTATCAATAGCCAGGATGAGGGATAAAACAGGGGAAATCACAAGAGACACAATGAGATGGAAAGGATGACCACAAAGTACTATGAAATGCTATATTCTAATGAAGTCAACCATGTGGAAGACATTAACAAATACTTGGGAAAGCAACCCCTCCCTAGATTATCCCCAAAACAGGTCAAGAACATCAACAGACCCATAGCAAAAGAAATAAATATGGTTATCAAGAAGTTACCAACCAACAAGCTCCTGGACCAGAATTCTTCACAGAATAATTCTACCAAGCATTCAGGGAAGTGTTGACATCACCACTCCACAAATCATTCCAGAGCCTAGAAAAGGCAAACTCCAAAGCATTTTTAATGAAACCACTATAACTTTGATACTCAAAAGGGGGCAAAGATCCCACAGGAATAGATAACTACAGAACAATATCGCTAATGAAAATATATGCAAAAATCCTTAACCAGATTTTGGCAAATAGAGTAGAAAAATATATAAAACATATCATCAACTATGATCAGGTAGGATTCAAGCCTGGAATACAGGAACAGTTTAACGTCTGAAAATCCACCTATATTATACATCATGCTGTAAAGAAAAAAAAATATGAATTGCATGGTAAGATAGATGCATAAAAAGCATTTGACAACATCCAACAACCATTCCTAATTAAGACCATCAAGGAAAACTCTTCAAGTTCTACAAGCTATGTATGAAAAGCCAACAGTCAACATAGTAGTCAATGGAGAAAAGACAAAATGAATCCTACTGAAAAATGGGAACAGACAAGGAAGCCCCTTGTCCCCACTTCTGTTCAATATCCTACCGTAAGTCCTAATTAACAGCATAACTAACAGTGGAAAGGCCATTATAGGTATTTAACTGGGAGAGGAGGAGGTGAAACTATCACTCTTTTTTTTTTTTTTTTAGGCATCACTGCCCTGGTTGTGGGAGTAGGAGGCCCAGCCTTTGCTCCTGTGAGCGGGAATTGAACCTCCATCCCAGTGGGCCACAGGCCCACGCACAACCACTACGCCACCGGGGCTCAACCCGAAACTATCACTTTTTACAGACAACATGATTCTGTACATGGAAAATTCCCAAAGCTTTACAATAGGGGTACTGACAGCAGTTGAGGAATATGAAAGAATGACAGGATACAAGATCGACATACAGAAGTCTATTGGTTTGCCATATACATTAGATAAGATCAGAGGAGAGACGATCAAGAAGGTAGTACCCGTCACAATAGCCAAGAACAAATTGAAATACTTAGGGGTATATTTAACAACAACAAAAAGACCTATACAAGGAAAAATACAAGACCATACTATAAGAAACAGAAAGCAACCTCCACATATTGAAGAATATCCCAAGTTGCTGGATTAGAAGATTCAATAGAGTAAAGATTTCAATCTTACCCAAAGCACTTTATAAGTTTAACACTATTCCAAATACTAACATTTTATAAGTTTAACACTATTCAAATACCGATAGCCTTCTTCAAAAAACTGAAAATAAAATTGACCACCAATTTCATATGGAGAGGGTAGAAGACTGGAATTAGCAGAGAACTCCTCAAAAAGAAGGACAAAGTCAGATAGCTCACTTTATCTGACTTTAACACCTACTACATAGACACATTTGTCAAAAGAGTCAGGTTTTTGCATAATGATAGATACTCAGACCAAGGGAAAAGAACAGAATATCGAGAAATAAAACCATCAGCATATTCAAAACTGATCTTTGACAAGGGTGGCAAAAGCATCAAGTGGAAGGCAAATGCCCTCTTTAGCAAGTGGTGCTGGATACAATGGATATTCACAAACTCAAGGTGGATTATAGATCTAGAAGTAAAACTCCAAACTATCAGGAATCGGGACCAACAAATGAACCTTGACTCAGGGGATGTATAGGCTAACTGCAATAGGGAAGGGTACACACACAGGTGAACTGGAAATGAAAAAGTGGGATTTACTAAGGATAAAGCACATGTGTCTATCCAAGACTTCACAAGGCAACCCACAGAATTGGAGAGGACTTTAGTAATGCTACAACAAAGGACTTATTACTGAAATCTATAATATCCTCCCAGACTGCAAAAAGAGGAAACAGTTAACTCCTGAGGAAGTGGGCGAAAGGAGTTAAAAGAAGTTTTACTACATTGGAAACCTGTATGAACAATAAACACATGAGGAAGTGCTCCTGATCATTACTCATCAGAGAAATGCAAACAAAACAACCAGGATACACCATCTAACACCCTTGACGTTAGCCCAATTCAGAAAATCAGAGAGCAACAAATGGCGGACTGGGCATGACAAAAAAAGGAAGTTTCCTCCATGGCTGGTGGTCATGTAGATAGGTACAGCCTCTGTGGAAAGTTATCTTGTGATATTTAAGAAGATGGAAATTGATCTATCTTATGACCCAGTGTGGCAGTCAGGTACTTGATGTCAATTTCATGATTGGGAGTGTAGGGGTGGAGTTTAACCTGTCAATCTGAAGATAGCCAATGAAGCCTCTATGTGGGCATGGCTTTCTCCTGAGAATTCTGGGAAGTCTTGCACTATTTCTCAACTGGAGAAAAGAGACTTGAGTCAGTCTCTGAAAGACAGCATGCTGATCAATCCTGATTCCTGGAGAATGGAGAACCCAGAGGAGAGGCCACATGGCTTGCCCTGATGGAGCCAAACCTCCAGGGCTGGAGAAGATAAGTGGAGACACCTGCCAGTGCTGAGATACTTGGGAGGCCATGGGAAGACCCCTGTAGCTCTGAGATGCTTCTACTGCTTCTACTGCCACCAGGCACACAAGGCTCTGCACCCACTGGCCTTTGGTTGTCCTGGTGTCATTGCCTGTGCTTCATAAGTCGAAAGGAGATTTTATAGACTGGTATTGAACATATAGGCTAATTTCAGACTTGTGACCTTGGACTGGACTGGGTTGGGATGCTTTCTCAATGTTCCATTCCTCTTGTATATAAACCTTCCCCTTACATTCATATGCATGTCTATGAACTTGTTTCTTTAGTCTAGCAGGACTACACACCTAGCTGTCCCTCTACTGTGCATATACCCAGAAGAGGTAAGAAATAAAACATTACCAGTTGTCTGCACTACACCATTTATTTTTGTGCAATTCACAAATGCAAAGAGTTGGAAACAACTTACATTTTCATTGATAGATGAGTGGATTAGTAAACTCTGGCACATACATACAATGGAATACTGTGCATCACTAAAGACCACTGATAACCACATGAAACATTTAGATTCATGGGAAGAATTGGAGGAAATTATGCTAAGTGAAGTGAGCCAATCACAAAATGACAAGTACAACTTGAGTCCCCTGAGGTATGTATAATCAGGACAGTAGGCATAGAAGAAGAGCCACTTATCTCAAAATATATGGGTTTAGGTACAGGCAGTTGGGTGGAGGTCGAACCGAACCCAAGGAGGTACATATTAATCCATACAAATAAGGGGAAAGTGGGAGGGAGAAAAGGGGGAGGGGGAAAAGTGGGGTGGAACAAAAGTGAGATGATGACATGGGGGAAGCAGGGAACTAATACACTCAGGGGGAGAATGTTGGTCATGTCTCCACAGGATTGGGAGTGTGTACACAGACCCCACCATGGCTCGTCAAACCATGAGGGCAATATAACCACATGGAGGAATGCAAGAAAAGATTGGGCTACAGGGCATGCCCCAACGAGAGCCAAATTGACCTCCTCTCTAGAAGTACGTGTGACAGACAACAATATTAAGCCTACAGGTTAGGAAGAGGGGCAGGCATATCATGCCCACACTGAAGCAAACCAAGAAGAAAAAAGAAAAAGGGATGGTTGATCTAGACCCCATATTGGCAAACCAAGTCTGGAGGGCAATATTTCTGCAAGGAGCTGCTAAGGCATAGAGAGAACTGTAAGGCCAACAAAAGCTCATGACATTGTCCCTTAATAGAGGAGACTGAGATGTAGGTTATGTACATATATTTATACGGCTATAGAGGTAATGGACTGACTTTGGGTATCTGCTTATACCTTTGCTCAATAGAAGAACACTTTGTTCTAACAAACTGGCATTCTGCAATGTCCACCCTCGCAGCACAATCACTGAAGATAAAATGTGGTGAAGAAAGCAGGTGGTGCCTGGCTATTCAAAGATATATCATCCTGGGTCTTAAAGACTTGAAATTACATAAGCACTGTGCAGCAGAGAAGCAATAAGCCCACATGGAAGAAGCAAACCAGCCAGTGTGATCATGAGGTGTCATCAGGAAGAGGTAACAGGTATCAGAAGAACCATAACAAAAACAAATAAAAACATCATTGAGAACAGGGGACTTGGAGCAGAGGCAAATAGCCCATCTATATATGATGGAACATCTTTTCACAGAGGGGTCAAAGGGAAGGGATGAATCAATGATGGTTTAGGGATGGGCTATACAGATTCCAGAAAAGTCCATGAAGTTCACCCCTGGGAATTTTC
>PVJH01048572.1:0-10732 GCA_004026705.1 Nesogale talazaci
CCCACGGAGAACCCGGCTGCCCCTTCCGCCTAGCTCCCCCCCACCCACACCCGCGGATCTTCGCTTCACTTAAATCCCTTCAGGATGTTGTCCTCTCTTTTTCCCTGCACTGCCACAAAGGAGCCCTGATAGTGTAGTGGTAATGGGCTGCTAAACACAAGGTCAGTAGTTTGAAACCACTAATTGCTCCATGGCAGAAAGGGGAGGCTTTCTACTCCCCTAGAGTTAAAGTCTCAGAAGGCCATTTGAGTCTCCTCTCAGCAGTCCTGGTGGGGCAATGGGCTAGGCGTTGGGCTGTCAAGTCCCAGGTCAACAACGCCATCCCAACAGCTCCTTGGTGGGAGGAAGATGAGGCTGTGCGTTTCCACAGAGATTTGGGGTCAGTTGTACTCTGCCTCACAGGGTCACTGTGCCCAACGGCAGCGGTTCCTCTTGATACATTGCAGCTTTACTTCTGCCTCGACTGTTCATCCTATGGACAGACCATCCCAGAGATCTTCACAAAGATCGTCAATGAACTCTTACGGATCAAATGTCTTTTCTGAAGCGGCAGAGACCATTGAGCGTCAGCCAGACTTTATGTTCTGGGCAGCATTCGCTTTGTTCTCGAACTCATTTTTAGTATCTCTCTTTTAAAAAAAAAAAAATCTTCTTTGTCTCACCCTTAAGATTTGTCTCACCATTCATCCTTGTGCCTTCGCTCATCTTTTACCGTTCACAGTTCTGACCTTCCTCAGTCATGTCTTCAGGTCACCGGAAGTCTTGCAGAAACCTCATCCCGAGGGGCCAAAGCCACTCACGGCCTGCTGATACTTCACCCGTCCTCCACAAGTCTCCTCCTTCACTCACATCCTCTCTCAGTGTGCGCCCTGATCCCGGCATCCCCTCAGCCCTGCGCACTCCCCCGTCTGAGTTCACAAGCCAGTCCCACTCATTACCTGGCACTCCCCACTGAAAGGAAAACCTTTGGTTTTCCCTTTCCCCCCAAACAAAGCCTGGACTGCATGGCTCAGACCGGCTGCAATGCCTCAACAAATCCCATCATCACCCTCAGCTGCTACCACCTCGTCCTTTCCCTACCCGTCCCACGCATGACACTTCTCCCATCTTTCTTTCGCATCAGAATGTTCCCTTGCCCCCACTGCCTGTCACAGCTCTTCAGTTCCTAAGGCTTGACTCAACCAACCAGCTTCTCAGAGCCACGCTCTGAAGATGTCTCTCCATTCACCCTGGACGGAATCCCCCCACTCGGCCGGCTTTCCGGCGTTCCTTTGTGCTTTCCCCGGTCCCGCGCCACGCTCTCCCCCTGTCTATGGACACAGCCCACGTCTGCACTCAGCTGGGCGTTCCAGGACAAGGACAACACGCAGCCCCTGGGAGACAGTAGCTAAATGCTCAATTATTTCCTTTAGGGAGTTTTCACCTAGCACCACCCTATGACAGAAGCGTCCCTTTGTATTAGCTGTTATTTCCAGAGCTTTATCATCTCTCTTGTTTACATGGTGATAAAATACAGCCCCAGCTCCTGGCAGATAAGTATAACTGATGTTCTTATGAATTTTTCATTCGATCGGCAACAAACAAGTAAGACCGCCAGGAAAAACAGGAGCCACACGTTTGACTGGATTTTTTGTAGCTGAACTCTGGTGGCGAGAGTTGTTAGGCAGCTCAGCTGCTAACCAGAAGGTCTGTGGTTCCAACCTACCTGGTGCCCCCTGGGAGGAGACACCGCTCTCTGCTTCTGAACAGATCGCTAACTTTAGAAGCCGGCGATTCTCGTCTGTCCCACATGGTTGCTACGAATCATAACTGACCTGTTGGCAATTGGTTTTCCTGGGATGGAGATGTTATGAGGATACACCTGCACTTAGACTGCTGAGCATTATCGGCATTTTCCTCCCAGCCTTCAGCCCCGGCCCCTTCCCGGTCTCAGATGTCTCCTGCATCCACTGCCTCACACTCCACCTCTTCCCTCAGCTTTTTCAGTTCCCATTTGAACTCCTGGAGTCACAGGACCCCAGTATGTAAAGAGTGGTGATTAAATAATTGAACTAGATTTCTGTAATGAGTACCTTAGAATGCCTGCTTGTCAAAAAACAGTGAACTTTCTTCACTGGTAAAGTGTGATGACTTCCCCTTGGGAAAAATGCAGGTGTAAAAATGGAATATACCGGCAAATATATCTTGAAGACACTGTTCCCTTTCCTCAGAAAGTCAAAGCAAGGCTTTTTATGAACCAAAACTTACCTTCTTATTTACAACAAAGCCAATAGACACAGCTACAAATGGAAATCTTAAAAAAAAAAACCAAAAACCAGTATTAATATTTTTTCATAACACAAAATACTTTATAAAACCTTTCATAACTATTTATAACCCTTCTCCCCACAAAAAGCAAAGCAGAGAAGAGTGTGCACAGTATATGACCATTCATGTATTTTAGGGGGACAAACAATATACATATGAGGGGGAATCCCAAATAAACAAATGAAACGGAAAAAAAAAACAACACTCCGCTGTATGGAGCTTTTGTAGCTCAGTTTTTCCTCTAGGCAAGCATCCAGCAACTTGCTCTGAGTTAGTGCACCCAGGGTCATTGCCTGGGAAGGTTCTCTCTGGTCAGAGAGAAGTTTTTCATAAAATAACTTTCACCTGAGCCTTGTTTTTTGTGATGGCTGATTTAAGAGAAAAGCGTGGGGCTGTGAGTTTTTGTTTCCCGCTAGGGAAAATGCTGCAGAAACTGTTGTGATGTTAAACACGGCTTACGAGGACAGTGCTATGGGAGAAACTCAAGTGTACGAGTTGTTGTCCTGTTTTCAGAAAGGTGAAATGTCCATCGATGACAAACCTCGTTCAGAATGTCCATCACCTTCCCAAAAAGATGAAAACGTCAACAAAATCTGTGCACTTGTGCTCAAAGATTGAGGATGGACCACTGAAGAGATGAGGAAGTTATCGAGACTCTCTTGGAGCCCGGTTCACGAACTTTAAGGGAAGGTTTTGGAAGGAGAAGGGTCTCTGAGGAATTTGAGCCTCGGTTTCTGACTGAACAGACAAAGAGCGTCAAGTGGGAAACATGCCTTGATGTAAAAAAAGAGCAGCAAAGCAACCCACATGGTTTTTTTGAAGTCATTACTGGTGAGGAGACATGGTGATATTCTTTCATCCTCGAAAGCAAGCGTCAATCAAGCCAGTGGAAGGTGCCATCTTCACCGTGCCTCCCAACAAGCTCGTCAAGTGAAATCAAAGATCAAGATGAAGCTCACTTGGTTTTTTGGTATGAGGCGATAGTGCATTTGACTTTGTTCCACAAGGTGAGACTGTTAATCAAGTTTTCTAGTTTGAGGTTCTGAAAAGATTGGTTTTGCCAATCAGTGAATGGTTTTGCCACCACGCCAATGTCTCTGCTCACACAGCCAACTCAGTGAACCATCTGGGGGCAAAAAACAGCTGATCTCTCTTGCCCCACACAGATTACTCACCTGAGCTCACTTAGTGCAACTTCCTTTTGTTTCCACGAATGAAGAGGGACATGAAAGGACAGCAATTTGAGGACAGAAGAGGTGAAAAAACCCAAGGAAGGTGGCGTCAGGATCATCCAAACATACGATTTTGAAAAATGTTCACAAGAATGGAATCGCAGCTGTGTCAAATGTATTAAGTGTATGGGACAGTACTTTGAAGGTGATAAGGTTATTTTGTAAAAATAAATTTTTAATGCACAGCCGTGAATAAAAATTCCTTTTTCTTATTTTTTGCTACCCCCTAATATGTAGATAGAGCTCATGCTTCTAACCAAAAAGTTGTGGCTCAAGTCCTCCCAGGGGAGCCTTGGAAGAAAGGCCTGGTGATCAGTTTACAGATCATCATGCTGTATGAACCTTGTGGAGCAGAGTTCCACTCAGGCACCCTGGGGTTAACTCAGCGGGAACTTTGCAGTGCAATGATGCACACAAACACACCCACAGAGGCCACTCTACTCCACGACCTGCAGGCCCGCTTGGATCTGGACTCAGTCTCCATTGGGTGGCAGTGAGGGTGTGCACCTGGTTGTTTCCAACGGCATGAACCCTCCACTCCAAGAGTGTTCACAAGGAACTGGTACCAGCAGTCATTTCCAAAGATGGGCCCTAGAGAAATGGGGACCAGATCTGGGAAGGACATTTTGCACTGTGTGCCCCTTTTAGGAAAGGGCTTCAAAAAATGAAACTGAAAGGTCATGGAATTTTCCCCACACACTTCTAAAGCTCTCTCATAGCTCTTTTCAATATACTATTTTATAAAAAGGAATCTTGGTGGCTAAGTGGTGAAGCGCTTGTTGCTAACCAACCAGGCCAGCTGTTCTTGCCAGGAGCCACTGAGAGAGAGAGAGAGAGAGAGAGAGAGAGATCTGTCTGTTTCTCTCCAGATCCCAACACAGGGAAACCTCAGAGGCAGGTAGTGCCACTCTGGCCTACAGAGTTGCTGCTAGTAGAAATCCACTCTTTAGAAGTGGTTTGTTTGTTATTTTTAATTTAAAAAAATTATTTTCAAACTATTTAACAATTTAGGAAAAGATAAATTCTTTTTCTCCAGTCAAGCCACTCAGAGGCTAGGCCTAGGACAGCTCATTGTCACTGACTGATTTCAATTTACAGTGATCCCACAGGGCAGATTCTGAGACTGCGACTCTTTGCACAAATAGCAAGCCTCCTCTCTGCTGGTGGCTTTCAATGTTTACTGACTACATCCCAAGCGTAGATGGCCTACCTCCCCATTTCAGAAAAAAAAATTACTCAGCAACCCCACCCCGGCCATCAACAATGTTTGCGATGCAGGATAAAATGTACGTATTTGCTGAATCCTGGGTGGCGCAGTGGTTTCAGATGAGACTACGATCCCCAAGGTCATCAGTGCAAAGCCACCAGGAACCCCGGGAGAGAACGATGGACTTTTTATTCTCCTGAACAGTCATAGTCTCAGAAACTCACAGGGGCGGTTCTACCCTGTTCCAGAGGGTCGCTACGAAATCGGCATCAACTTGATGGCAGTGAATTTGTTCTTCTTTCTTTATTTCTTGGGGGGTGGGGGGGTGGGGGCGCATAACTGCCCTCTGGTGGTGGGAGTAGGAGGCCCAGCCTTTGTTCCTGGGGAGCCGCTGCTGGAATTGAACCTCCATCCCGCACACAACCACTAGGCCACCGGGGCTCAGCTGCTCCTTCTTTATTTTTTTGATCATGTCAATATCCCTTTACCCCCAGCCCAGAAGACATTATCTCCTGCTTTATGAAACACTGGGCCTAGGTTGCTACTCGTCCCTACCCCACATCTGAAAAGTAAATTGCCTGTTCCACATCACGGCTGTGGCTGTACAGCAATGTGAACACATGCTCTGTACTTTAAAACTCACAGCAGAGGCTGAGCCCCAGTGGCGTAGTGGTTGTGTGCGGAACTGCGGCCCACTGGGACGGAGGTTCAATTCCAACAGTGGGGCTGGGCCTCCTACTCCCACCACCGGAGAGCAGTGATGCCCCCCCACCAAAAAAAAAAAAAAAAACTCACAGCAGAATCACGATCAGGAAAACGGGCAAAATACATTCAATGTAGCTGTGGCGGGCATGTCCTTATGCTAATTTCATGGTTGGGATGAAGGGATGAAGTCTAGCCTGTTAATCTGGAGATAGCCATTGAGGAGCCAATGAGGCCTCTGTGTGGGCATGGCTTTCTCCTGAGACTTCTGGGAAATCTTGCGATATTTCCCTCATGGAGATGAAAAACTATAGCCCCCGGTTATTGGGAGTTAGTTTCAGAGAAAATAGACTACGGACAAGACAAGATGGCAGCGTCTGAGAAGCTGAAGGAGCCGGAGGAGAAGCTACACGGCCTTGCGCTGAAGCTGGCGAAGCCATGTGGAGAGCCCTATCAGCACTGAGTTGCTTCTACCACCACTGGATGCTGTTGACGGACCCTGAGCCCTGGAAATGAGGTGCCATGAGGGGACCCCTGCCAGCACCAGGACTCTGCACCCACTGACCTGTGACTTCGTGAGTCAGAAGGAGACATTATAGACTGGTATCGGGCATATGGGCTAATATCAGACTTATGACTTTGAACTGGACTGGGTTGGGATGCTTTCTCAGTGTTGCATTCCTCTTGTATATAAACCTTTCCCTTATATCCATATGCATGCCTATGAATTGCTTATCTAGTCTACCCAGGCTAACACAGTAGCTACTGAAAATAAAGCTTTAATAACATTATCTAGCACTGACCTTTCAACGTAACAAAAAGAGATCATACTGTAAGCCCTATTATAATTGTTTCTAGTTCCTAAGTTAAAACATATGACAACTCCACACTATTTCTCTCCCCCGCAGACCTGGTGGAAACTATGCATCTTACATTTTGCTCTCCTCTATTTTAAAGACACTCAGGGTAGAGAAGCATAAGCAAGTTACACAGTTCTCTCAAGAGTTTGTGTTCCTGAAGAGGAGACTCTAAAGGTTCACCTTGCTAATATGCAGTAGTTACAATACTAAAATTGTACAAACATACCTATGGACAAAGTTGGTTGTTCCATCAATAGGATCGATGATCCACGTAGGGTTGTCCGTTAAGGTACTTTTCTCCCCAGCTGCCACAGACTCCTCGCCAATGAAACTGAAAGCAAGAGGGACACATCCCTTTACATTACTTTCGACAATTTTCAAACCACAACGTTTCCTTAAACATACAGTAGACTGTGGGACGTAACCACAATTGCATCTTAGACGTCTATCCTGGGGCTCCTTATTTTCTCCCATAAAGGCCAATAGAGTCAGCCAGCCTTATTTCACCCTGAACAAAATCTTGTGAAAAAATAACAAGATGATCAATTCTAAAATGGATTAATACTGAAAAAAAAAAAAAAAGGAACAAAAGGAGGTCTGATGGTACATGCAGTCCAGTGTACAGTACGCATGGTTAGCAGTTCAAAACCATCAACCCCTCCCGGGAAGAAAGATGAGGCTCTCTACTGTAAAACTACATTCTCGTAAACCCTCCGGGGCAGTTTTTACCTTGTCCTACACACTCCATAAGACTCGGACGTGACATGATGGTACTCAGAAACCAAAACAAGAAAAGTTATGGAATACTGCTATGCTTTGAGGGTTATTTGTTATGGAAAACAAAGCAATAAATGTTATGGAATGAATTGTGTCCCCCCAAAAGTATGTTTTGTAATTCCTGTGACTGATGGATTGAACTAAGTCTCACAACAAGAATTTCAGAGACAAGACACAAGCCAAAGTGGCTACATCTGTGGTCTCCCGCTGAAAGGAAAGGACCATTCCGGAGCAGCATGGAGATCAGCAGCACTGTCAGAAGCACCATGAGAAGAGGGCCTTTTCGTTTCTAGAGGGCGGGGCTAAGGTCTCCCGGATCTCCTCGGTTTCAAGGAGTCATATCCTGACCTCCTGAGTGTGAAGCTGCTGTTAACCTGGGTAAGGAAGGTGAGGCTGCTTTGCTGAGGGATGGAAGAACCGGGCCTGCAGGAACTCAGGAGGCAGGGCTGCCGCTCAGAAGGACCAAGAAAAAGGGGCAAACTAGTGCTGAAGGAACAGGGTGGCCATACCTCTGTTGTTTTAGTTACTGTTATCTCTTTTACCTCTCTTGCATCTAATATCTATCGCAGTATGTGCTGGTAAAACAGCCAGGATTTGAGCATTTTTGCTTCAACTCCCTAGTTACCAGAGCTCTACTATAGCAAGAATCTTGCAACACTGAAAATACCGAACTTCTACATAATGTAGAAGGCAGCCATCTGTCATGGTGGCTGCTTCAGATCCAAATATTCCCCTTGTCTCTGTGAGATGCCATCAGGTTTGTTCCAAGTCAGAGCGCCCCTACAAGAGCACAAAATACTTTTTGGTCCTGTGCTGTCCCCACGGCGATCATGATGCATGAGTCCATCCATGAGAGGAACCTCACTTCTGGCACACAATCTGAACTCAGGAAGCAAGTGTTCCTGTAAACTTGAGTCATTGGAAGCTTTGGGCTACTTAGGTAATATTCAAGACCATCATGATCAAGAGTGAGGCCATGGGGCATGTCTTTGTCCCATGATGCTTGCGTGATCCTGGCTCTCTGGGTTCCTGAGGTGCCCAAACCTCTCAATCAACTCATGTTCTCCTTAAGCGAGTCATCACCAGCCTCTGTGTGTGAAATAAAAATCCTTCTCCAGTACATTGGTTTTACCCTGGGGTTCATTTCATCCACTTGAAACAACAAGTACCTGTGAGATGGGTATTTTTCTTTTATGGCAGAGAGAAGCATTTTTTCAACTTTTTGGTCTGTTGCCGTTACCAAATCAGCCGGGGAACTTTTAATCATGACATTCATTTCCTTTTTTAGAGCATCACAAACGACCTAAGGAGAAGGTTGGGGGGTTAAGCAAATAGAAAATACATCAGTGATATTCAATCAAGCTAAAAAAAAATCAAATAGAGAAATAGCTTAGGGCTGAGCCCCGGTGGCATAGTGGTTGTGTGTGGAACTGCAGCCCACTGGGACGGAAGTTCAATTCCAGCAGTGGGGCTGGGCCTCCTACTCCCACCACCAGAGAGCAGTGATGCCCCCCCCCCCCCAACAAAAAAAAAGAAATAGCTTAAAAAATGGAAGCTTTCTTAAACAACATCCTTAAAACTGTCTTCAGTGCTATAAAATAATCCTCTGGATATCACTTGACACCTAAGTTCAGGCTTCCAACTGTCATCAACAAAATTTCCAGTAACATGATCTGAATATAGATATATGCATGTGCGTGCTTCTGCAGCGATCCTGCCTTGTGTTGACTTGATGTGCTTCAGGGCAAGAGTCCAGTGTAGTGTTATCCGGTCTATGCCGTCTTGGAGTTCGATCCCAGGCTCATCTTCCGAGATGCCTCTAGTGGATTGTGGATTGGAAGGAACCACCAGCATTTCAGCTAGAAGCAGAGTGCGGAACTGCTTGCCTTAATTACCCAGGGACTGCTTCATTGCCATACCACAAGAAAAAAGGTCAGAGCCACTGCCGGGGAGTTGTTTCCGACTCAGAGTAACCATAGATTCAGTTTCGCAGAGTGTAAAATCCTTACAGGTTCAGACAGCTTCAGTTACTCCCATGCCCGCCCCCCCTGCCCCTACCCCCGATGGCAGGTGGACCTCAACAGCTGGGCAAAGGTGAGCACACCAGGGTCAAACCTGCAGTGCCACCGGGTCTCCTTTTTATTTGACAGGGAGATAAGTCTTTCTCTTTCTAAAACACACTCCATTTAACGTGGGAAGAAAAAGAGGATTGGTTAAAATATGCTCTGTATTCAACAAGGCAAACACATGCAGTACACATCCATTTTAGTAAAACGGCAAAGAGATCTGTAGTTCCTACCTCTCCAGCTCGTCTTGCTAGGGTTACTGCATAATCCATGCATTCCTGCCAAGGGTCAACCATCTTCAGAATAAATCAAACAAATATTAGCAAAGACATGACAAATCTCTAGAAGTCTTAATTCAAGAACAGGACGTTCAAAACGTATCACTAGGCAAAATATTTTCTTCTTGAGACAGCCAGGGACTGTGTCCAAAAATGGGACCCACCCTAAGGGTCAAATGACCCAGCGAAGTCTAAGGAATGTCAGGGAGAGAGAGCCAGGTCAGGAAAGTAGATGGGCGCCTTCTTCAGTGGTGACAGGTTCAAGTTAATAGTCTAGCTCAGGGGTCCTTAATACATCGATCTCCATCTACGAGTCAATCGCAAATTAGTGTGGGGAGATGGCATGGCATTAAAAAAACAGACGTAAACCTATCATCAATCCCATCACTTAACTGATATACTGTGCAGCAATCAGATTCAATCCTAGGTGTCAAACACATGCGTGAGCAACTGCATTATCACCAATATTTAGACCTTGGGTTTTTTTCTCTTAAACGTATGAAAGAGTATTAAAATGAGTGGGGGAGTTGGGCCAAGTAACAAAAATGCATCATTACATATGGAATGGGAGATTTTGACACCCCAAGCTGACATCCTGCTGAAGTCCAGAGTGCATGAACAGTTCTGGAGCTTACTCACAGAAGGAAAGTACCCAAACATGAGAAAATGTGCTACCTCCTGGATTATATTATTCGACTCTACTTACATATGTGAGTCAGCCTTTTCCCACATAAAGAGCATTAAGTCCAAGTCTCGTTCCACCATGACTGATGATCATTTGGAAGAGTGCTTGAGGCTGGCTGTCAGCAGCTACTGTCTGGACTATAACTCCCTGGCTCATTCCATACAGTGCAAGTCATCAGAGTAAACTCAGGTCATGACCAAAATGTACATACTCAATTGTGTTGACTTGTGGAATAAGGACTCATGCGGTTATGCATGGTACATAAACATACATTGTACATATAAAGAATTCTCAATGCATTTAGGAATACAGTGTAATAAATAAATAAAAATGTTTTGGATTTCAGTTTTGGGAGATCATTTTAACTTGAGCATTTTCTAAATAGCTCTCATGCTGAAAATGTGTGAGCAGCCCTGGTGTAACTTCTTTGTTTCAGGCTTAACTTTGTCATTTTAAGTGGTGCCCTTGGGGTTGCATTGGATTCCTGGCCACAGATCAAAGGTTCAAACATAGGGAGAGAAAGTTGAGGTTGTGTGTTCCAGTTGAGATTTACCCCCTCCGAATCTCTGTATCAGTGGATGTAAGCTGGAATCGATTGGATGGCAGTGCTATTTTCTG
>PVJH01048573.1:0-10729 GCA_004026705.1 Nesogale talazaci
CTCCTCCTCCACCACCACCACCACCACTATCACCACTTTCACCATCTCCACTACCACTACCTCCACCACCAGCTCCACCATCTCTACCACCTCCTCCTCCACCACCACCAGCTCCACCTCTTCCACCACCCCTTCTCCTCCTTCTCCTCTTCCTCCTTTTCCACCACCACCACCACCACCAGGCTTCCTGCCAGACCCTCCTAACTGGTCTTCCTGTGCTCATTCTTCCCCTTCCTGTTCATTCTCCATCCTGCCCACTAGAGGGGTCTTTTTTTTTTTTTTTAATAATCAGATGCTGATACCCCCCTGTGGAGATGGCACCAGTAACTTCCCACAACACGTAGAGTGACTTGATCGAGGTCTGGTCAACTCCATCTCCAACCAGCGCACCATGATGATTTCACTTCCCACATGCCAACAGACTTAGCATGCTTGTTCCTGCCTTGGGGCCTGTGTGAGGTTGGGCTCTCCAGAGAAGCAAAAGCAGGGACACTTGTGTCTGCATACAGAGGAGATTAATTACAAGATACGCTCACACGCGTTTTTTGAAGTGGGTAACTGCAGTCCAGTCCAAATCCCTGAGTCAGTTCTTCTGACTCATCCAACTGCAGGGGCAGGACAGGAGGAAGGAGGGGCAGACGACCAGGAAGGAGGAAGACCCTGGGCTGGTGGATGCAGGGCAGAACACATCTGAGGTCAGCCCATGGCTCTTGGGACTGTCAGACGACAGACAGAACAGGAGTTTTGGCAGATGCAGACCCCAGACCCAGCAGCAGGGAGCTAGCTTTTGCGCCCTGCCAGTCTACACAACAAGCAGGCCACCTACTTCCATGGTATCAAGGCTGTGGCCAGATGAAGGAGGGGGGGACTGTGTCCTAGTGGGCTGTATTCTAGTCTTTTTTTTGGGGGGGGGCATCACTGCTCTCCAGTGGTGGGAGCAGGAGGCCCAGCTCCACTGCTGGAATTGAACCTCCGTCCCAGTGGGCCGCAGTCCCGCGCACAACCACTACGCCACTGGGGCTCAGCCCTCTAGTCTTCCCACAATGACTTGGCTGCTTCATAGAAGACCCCGTGATGGAGCATGACTTCATTATGTCAGAGCCTATCACGGGAGACTCCTGGCCCACCCAAGTTGGCCTAAATCCTAACCTACCCCAGGGTGTTCGCCCTTGATTCTTGGAAACATCTTCTCTAAGTGCTCAAAGGTTGACTCTCATCGTGCAACATCTCAGTGCAAATGTTCCCACCGGAGAGAGACCACCCTGGCTTTCCTTATCTGCCATTGGGTCTTTCCCTCGACTATACCTCCTCCCTCTGGGACACTGCTTGGTGAATGTGTTTCCTCTCTCCCATCCCCATTCAAATATCACCTCCTTGCAGACAGGGACGTTGTCTGTGACTCTGACCAACGTGGCCCTGCTAGCCAGGGGGTTTTAGCCCTAGAAACCCCACATCCCCACTAGGAATCCCCTCGGTCTTCAGCAAATAGTGCTGGCTGCCCCACTTAGTGCCCGTCTTGATCTTGTGTGTGTATTCCGGGTACCTACTGTATGTGTAGTGGGAACTCAGTAGCCATCTGAAATTAAACAAAGCAGGCGTGGTTGGCTGACCACAAACAGTTCCTTGTTCCTGGCTCTAGGGGGCAGCCTTCCCCAACCTGTCTTTCCACTCCAGCTTTGCACTTGGCCTAAAACCTCCTGGGCAGGAATGTGGGTGGTGAATTTTCTTCGTCAATTACTAACCCTGTGCATCTAAGGGTGAGGAGCGCCCTCCCCTGGCTGTGGCGGACTCAGGCAGAGCCAGACACAGGCAGTCATCAATGCCTCATATCTCCACTGCCTTACCCCCCACCCCACCCCTTTGTAGGTCAGACTCGGAGGCCACAGTGCAGACAAAAGTGTCTCAGCTTCCCAGGCTACAGGAAGGAATCCGAAGTTGAAGACTAAGCTCCAGGGGTATTGCCCCAGGACTAGGACTGCCTGTTTCTAGGACACCTCTTCCCTTAGACGTGGAGTGGAGTGGGTTTGCTCCGGGTTTGGCTTCGCACTGAGATTCCACTCGCTCCCCCTGTCCACTGACCGCCGGGAGGCGTCTGAGATGGGCAGGATGCAGGGGGAGAGGATGCTGAGCAGAAGCAACAGGTCTTTGATCTGTGAACATCAGAGTCAGGGATAGGGTATGTGTGTGTGTGTGTGTGTGTGTGTGTGTGTGTGTGTGTGTATGGGGGCGAGGGGCAGGTGCTCTCTTGGCCACACCGACAGTAAGAGCAGCAGGCGGAAGTCGGGGCCCAGGCCTGTACGCCTTGCTCATGTTCTCTGGCTCCCTCCATCTCTGGCACAAGTACCTCCTCCTGGGAGAGAAAAGTGGCCTGCTGGTGGCTATTAGAGGAGAAAGAGGAGAAAGGTCGAGGCTGCAGAGAACCTCAGCGAGGACGGGAGCCTGTGGACGCCCAGGGCTGATGGCCGAGTCCCGTGGGTGGCTCCATGAGCGCTACCACACGTTGGGGTGGAGATCCAAACTCGGAGAGAAGTGCCTTCGGCTCAGGACACTGACTCAGTCTCAGCGCCCTCTACTTACTTCCAACCCGTGGTGACCCTACAGGACAGGGCAGAACTGCCTGCTTTGGGCTAGTGATGCTGTACATCTTCATGGGGGCGGAAAGGGGCTTTTCTCCTCCAGAGCAGTCCAATGCATCATCCACTACACCCCCAGGCTCCTTCAAGGTCGGGCAGGAGGGCATTAAGGGACGCTACCCCAAGGACAAGGCTTTTCCCTGGGTCAATACACTTTTGTCCTTTAACTTGAGTGTGTGTGGGAAGGGGTGTGGGGTGGTGGTGGTGGTTCGTGTTGAATGAAGCATCTGCTGAGGCAGTCACGGGAGTGCGGGTGGGACTTCATCCGCATGTGTGTGTCCCTCTCGAGGCCAGCTGCAAAGGCACAGGGTGGAGAAGAGGGGACTTGAAGTAAGGTGGCTGTGGCCGTCATGTATGCGAGATGTTAATTTCATGATTGAGATGTGTAGGGGTGGGGTCTAGCCTGTTAATCTGGAGATAGCCATTGAGTAGCCAATGAGGCCTCTGTGTGCGCCCGGCTTCTCCTGAGAATTCTGGGAACTCCTGTATTTTCCCCCTTGGAGGCAGGAGACACATTCTCCCTCGGCTCACTCCTTGAGAGACATCCCTGTGGAGAAGGCACATGGACAAAGGCTCGTGGAGCCAGACCTCTGGAGCCAGAGAAGCCACGTGGAGACCCCTGTCAGCGCTGAGATGTTTACAACACCCCTGGATCCACAAGACTTCCCACCCACTGCCCTATGATTGTCCTGCACTCGGCATCATTGCATGTGTTTCTTGAGTCTGAAGAGGAATTTATAGATTGCTATCTGACATACAGGCTCATATCAGACTTAGGGACTTGATCTACACTGGGCTGGGATGCTTTCTCAATATCCAACTCCTCTTGTATAGAAAGCTCTTTCTTAGACACACACGTGTGTGTGTTTAGGAATTTGTTTCTCTAGTCTACCGGGACGGACACAAGTCCTAAACTTGGGCCTTGGGTCTGGATGTGCAGGAAGATGAAAATGCCTGAGAGAGACCCGGGTGTGGGGAAGGCTGGGAATATCCGGGAGAGGAGTGTGGGGAAGGAGCGGTGAGAGTGGGCAGCTCCTGGGAGAGGCTGGGGAAGGGCCTAGGTCAGGATAATGGCCAGTGGGGACCATAAGTCCCCAGGTGCCAAAATGAAGGAGAGAGGTGAGCTGCTCTGAGCCTCCGAAGGCGAGGCCACCACTTGGACTGAGCGGTCACTTTGGGATCGTGCACAGTGGAAAGCTACATCTTCTCCAGTACTGGGAACACACACACACACACACACACACACACACACACACACACACCACACACACACCATGGGAAACAGACGTCAGGAAGGAGAAAGCAGCTACTAATTCACGAACATTGGAAGAATGTCCAATTAGCCTGGTTGTCGGGCCTCTTTTCTCCCTTCAATGCTGCTTCAGACCTCCTCTGTCTTCGCTCCCACTCCCTGGATGTTCCCATCCTCCCTCACCCTTCAGGTGACCATGGTGGGGGCCATCAGTGCCACAGGCCTGCTTACATATTGCTTCTTCCTCGTCCCTGCCCCGTGGAGAGCTTAGGCACCAGCCAGAAGAATGTGCCTCCAGGAACACGTAGGGTCTCTTGCCTTGCTTCAGCAAATACTTCACTGGCTCTGGGCCCCCGTGGGGGAGTCCGGCCAGCCTTCTCTAACACTCGGGATCCTCCTCCACCCTCGGCTCTTCTACCACCTCCACCTTGGGCCCCTCTCTCCCCTGCCTCCCACTCTGCCACTGTTGTGAGTGGCTCAAGGGTGACTGGCTAGGTCCTGCTTGTCCTGGGAGTTTCTGGCTCAGCGCCCATCAGTGTTCTAGCTCTCAGCCTCTGTCCCCACCCCCACTCCCCACCCCAGGAATGGACTGGGAAGGAGATGGAAGAATTGAACTGGAACTATCCATGGGAAAAGGAGCCTGGGCAGCAGTTGGAAGACGCTAAACCACGCAGGGCCGGTAGAAAGAAGCCATGCCAGCATAGCTGGACCCTCCTATATGACTGTCTCCTGCTGATCAACTATGGTCCACAGTGGCCAAGATAGAGTCCCAGGGATGCAGCAGGCACGGCCTTGACATTAGGGTACGGATTGAATTGTGCACCCCCCCCCCACTCCACCCTCTATGGTTTATATATCTTAATTTCCATGCTGTGGCTACAATCCCATTTGAGAATGGGTTCTTAGCTATACTAGTGAGATAAATAGGCTGCCTCTAGGGTGTCTCTTGAGTCAAGCATGAGAGGAGAGATGGGGGAAGAGGGGAGCCTAGACACAGGGAGACAGTGCAGGAGCAGGCGCTAGAAGAGACGGAGCCTTGTCTCCTGCACAGACACGGGGGGAACAATCTTTCCTTAGGGGAGATTTCCAGTCTCCTAAACTGGGAGTAGGAACTTTCTGTTTGCTGAAGCCACTGGTGCACAGTGCTGATGACATTGCCACACCAGATAGATAGCTGTGGTCGTTAGACACGGTTGAGACAGTTCCAACTCATACTGTCCCCAGGTAAGAGTGGGACAAGCCACTATCCAGACCCGGGTCACGTGCACAGTCACTGCTCTTTGATGCCATGGTTGCAGCCATTGTGCCACCTCATCACGGGTCTTCCTCCTTCACTAACCCTCTCCTCCATGAAGTATAATGTTCTTCTCCAGGGACTAGTCCCTCCTGGCAACACGTCCGAAGTCCACGAGGCTAAGTCTCCCACTTCTTGCTTCTAAGGAACATTCTAACAGCACTTCTTTCGAGACGGATGTGTTTGTTCCTCTGGGAAGTCCATGGTGTATTTATCAACAACACTACAATTCACAGGCATCTGTTCTGTTCCACTTCTCTCTATTCATAACCCAACTTTCTCCTGCGTATAAGGTGACTGGACTGCCACAAGCTAGGGCAGGGTCACCTTAGTCTTCCCAGTGACATCTTTGGGCTTTTTCCTTTCTTTTAATGACTTCAAGATGTCTTTTGCAACAGATTTGTGCAGTGTACTATAGCGTTTCATTTCTTGCTGCTTCCATAAGCATTGTGGGTCAGTGCCAATTGAAAACCTCGACCATCTCAACCTTTTCTCTGTTTCTCCCAATGCTGTCCACTGGTCCAGATGTGAGGATTGCTATTTTCTGTCCCTGGAGTTGTAATCCATACCAAAGGCTGTGGTTTTGATCTTCACCAGGAAGTTCTTCACATTCTTTCCTCTTTCAGCAAGCCAGGTTGTGTCTTCTGCACATCACAGGTTGTAACGAATCTCCCTCTACTTCTGATGCCATGTTCTTTGCAGCTTCTTAGGTTATTTTTCTTTTTTTTTTTTTTTCGGGCATCACTGCTCTCCGGTGGTGGGAGTAGGAGGTCCAGCCCCACTGCTGGAATTGAACCTCCGTCCCAGTGGGCCGCAGTCCTGCGCACAACCACTACGCCACCGGGGCTCAGCCCGGTTATTTTTCTTTTTTAGACTTTTTTGTTTGTTTTTGTGGCATCACTGCCCTGGTAGGAGAAGCAAGTCCAGCCTTACTCCTGGAGAGCTGCTGCTGGATTTAAACTGTCAACCCTGTGGGCTGCAGTCCCGCAAACTACCACTAAGCCACCAGGGCTCAGACTCTTAGGTTATTTTTCAACATATCGGTTTAATAAGGATGGTCAAAAGAGAGTACTCTGATTCACACATTTTCCGATTGACTACACAGTCTTTGCTTAATTAATCAACATATTAACTACACGGTCTTTGCTTGTTCTGGTGGACTACAACCTATTGGTCTATGTACGGACTCTGCATGGGCACAACGCAGTCATCTGTAATTCCCACTCCTGATGCTCTCCATACTGTGCTACGAGCCACCGTCACGTGCTTTGCATGGACAATGAGATACAAGTAAACATGTTCCGGGTGGTCTCTGCTTTGGGCCACGATCCACGTGACATCAGCAACCATATCCCTCGTGCCACGCCCTCTTCTGAACCAGCTTAAATTTCTGGCAGTTCTCTCTGTCAGTGTACCGCTGCAACCTTTTTAAAATGACCTTCCACAAACTTCTATTTGCATGCGGTGAAAAGGATAACGTCCAACAATGTCCACATTCTGTTGCACCCCCTTTCTCTGGAAGGCACACAAAGGTGGATCTCTTCCAGTCAGTGGCCAGGTGTCTTGACAAAGTTGGGGAAGCAACTATTAGCATTGCACTCCTTCCTTGAAACCTCTTAATGTTCATTTTGTCGAGTCTTGCTTTTTGCCAATGCTTTCAGAGCAGCTCGGGCTTTTTCCTTTGGTACTGCTGTCCTGGATCAGATGCTACCTTCTGAAATAGGTGAACATCGATCAATTTTTTTGGGTACAGTGACGCTCTATTCCTTTTATCTTCCTTCGAGGTGTCCTGCATGGTTCAATATTTGGCCCATAGAATCCTTCAATAGTTCGACTCAAGGTGTGATTTTTTTTCTTCTGTCCTTTCAGCTTGGTGAAATGCTAAGCATGTTTTTTCCTCTTGGTTGTTCCAGCTCCACATCTTTGAATATTTTCTTTGCCTTCTTGAGTTGTCCTTGGAATCTTCTGTTCATCTCTTTTCCTTTCAGAATTCCTATTGCTTTAGTTACTCTACACTCCAGAGCAAGTTGTTGTTTTAGTCTCTGACATCCATCATGTCCTTTTTTGTCTTCTTTGATGACTTTTTGCTGTCCCCATGTAGAATGTAGTCTCCCACCTCGCCTGCTCTTGGGTCACTGGTATTCCATGAGGCAAGCTTCTTCTTGAGAGGGTCTCTTAAGTTCCTCGGGAAAGCCAAGGTTGTGTTTGTCTAGAGTAGGCATATTTCAGTTCCCTTTGACTTTGATTTGAATTTACATATGAGCAACAGGCCCCCAGCCTGGTTCTCGTTCTGACTGGTGGTGTTGGGCATCTCCATCGTCACAGTCCACCCACGTCGTCAGTGTGATTCCTGTGTGTTCCATCAGGTGAAGGTCACCTGGACAGTCCTGATTTATGTTATCACCCTTGCTGGTATGTGAAATGCCACTGGCTCAGCTTCCAGCATCCCGGCAACATACAAGCCACAACCAACGTGCAGACAAGCACCCTAGATAACTAGGACAAGCAGATAGCAAAAAATCCTGCACCTTGAATAAAGGCCGCTGAATGCAACAAAGACTCTCCCACCAGCACACAGGAAGAACTGAGGAGGTAAGGTTGAGGCGCGTGGTCAGGGAAGCAGTACCAAAACAGTGTTTGAGAAGGCGGCGCTGGGATCTGATGGTGGCCGGAGTCTCGCTCGACCTCTTCCTAGCTGTGTGTCCCTGGGCAGGTTACTTAACCTGCATGTGCCCTGATTTCCTCACTTGCAAATAGGGATTGCAGACACAGCAGCCTGTGCACAGTCAGCACTGGGAGAGGCCACCAGTGGGCTAGAACAGTTGCACTGGGGCATCACAGAAGGATGCAAGAGGCCTCGCATGGACCAGACCCTCGACTCTGCTTGGTGCCGGATTGGACTGGCAGAGAAAGGAGGGAACCAGGGCAGTGCCAAGTGTCTGTGAGCAGCATGCCAGGAGAGGCAAGGCCAGGGAGCGAAGAGACAGGCTGAGGTGGGAAAGGCAGGGGCATGCTGACTGTAAGCTTCCTGTGAGTCCAGGGAGCGCTGGCTGAGCGCCCTCACAGGGCGACTCCACACACAGTGGACTGAATGCTTGGGCTGTAGTGATTTATGACATTGCCCTTGCTGGGACTTGAAATACCCCTGGCTTAGCTTCCAGCACCCCTGCAACATACACGTCACAACCAACGCACAGACAAGTGGTGCATTAGATAACTAGGTGCCTTGGCCTGCACCGTCCCGTGATGATGCAGAGAGAACCCTTATGATCTGGAGGGGATTTTTGTTTTGGCTCTTCTAAGTCCAGAGGGTTTTAATCGGCTAGATTTTGGAAGCAGATCATCGGGTCTTTTCCCCCTAGTCTAAATACTCTGCTGAGCCTCGCTGAGCACCTCAGGGCCCTGGAGCTCCCAGTGGCAGCTGCGTAGGAGGTGCAGGTGTGTAGGCTGAGAGTCAGACCCAAGGCCCCTGCCAGGTAGCAAGAATGCTAACGCGGAATCGTAAATGCCTCTTCACAAGTGTCAAGCTCTCTTCACAAGAAGAGAGGCCAGGTTGGGAGGAGTACAACCGAGACACAAAGCCAGGACCTTAGAAGTCTTCCTGACCCATCCTGCCTTCTGGGATCACTCTGTGGACGCCTGGTAGCCCCCTGTTCCTGGTGAGAGCTGGTAGACTGTGTACAGGGAGCGCCGCTGTCCAGTTTCCCTCATCTGCCTGCTCCTCTGCCCCGCCCTCCAGGCCCAAGCACCCAGAGGTGGGCTTAACCCTCTTTGTAGAAGCTATCAGTCTATTTGAGAGGCGAGACCCAGAGCGCTAAAGCACATAGACTGGAGCAACCATTGGGATTAAATCATTCCACCACCTCCTAGTTTCGGGATCTTAGGCAAATCTCTGAACCTCTGTATGCCTCAGCTTCTTTATCTGAAAAATGGGCTCATGATAGTGCCTATCTGATAGGGTTGTGAGGATTAAATCAGTTCACCTACATAAAGTATCAACAACACAGCCCGGCCCACGTGCACTATTATTACTATTAATTACTACCAACAATCTAATGACAGCCAGGGGAAGGTGGAGGCAGGGCATGTTTATCCGAAGATGATTCACCAGGTGGCTAGGGATGCCCTTGTCATGCACGCTACCCCAGCTCCCGGACCCCTCTGGATGCAGCCCCACTCCAGTATCTGCTGGGCAGTGATTCCTCCGGCCAATCCCCAGAGGAGTCCTGCAAAAGGCAAAGCCTGCTCCTTCATCCGCCTCGGCAGGAGGCTGGGGCCCTGCCTGGCAGCCACAGGAGCGAGACAAAGGGAAAGTCCAACCCAGATGGACTTCCCCGGCTCTCCAACAGCAGGCCATCTTCTCAGGCTGCCAGGAGATGGGGATTGGAAAGAGGCAATGGAGGAAAAAAAAGAAAGCAAGGAAAGAGTGATGACGGGGGTGGGGGGACACAGACGGGAGAAAGTAGGTTTGAAAACTTCACTTTTACAGATTTGAATCACTTTTTCTGGATTCTTACACACACACACACACACACACACACACACACAATCTCTCTCTCTCTCTCTGTCTCCATTCTCCTTTTTTTTTTTTTTTCAGGGCATCACTGCCCTGTCTCCTTTCCTTAGTATAAATCAAAAACCAAATCAACTCACTGCCAAGGGACATCCATAATGGGATAGGGCAGGGTAAAACTGCCCCCCTCCCCTAATGAGTTTCCAAGACTCTCTCTCTCTCTCTCTTTTTTTTTAATGAATCATTTATTGGGGGCTCATACAACTCCCATCACAATCCATACAAACATCAATTGTATGCAGGCCACATTTGCACACTTAGCACCATCATCACTCTCAAAACATCCTCCCGCCTCTAACTCTTAAAGGCAGTAGAAAGCCCCATCTTCCTCCCGTGAAATGACGGGTGGTTTCAAACTGCCGACCTTGCAGTAGCTGTCCCGTGAGTAGGCACCACACCGCCAGGGCTCCTTGTTAAGCAGTGTGGATGAGCAGCCTGGATGGACCAGCAGCATCCAAGGAGCCACACAGTCTGCATTCCAGCACTCCACCCTGGGCTCTGGCCAGTCCTTTAACTCGCCTTTCTCTTTCCTGTTGGTTGGGCCAGAGTCATCAGCGGAGGCCTGTTCCGATGTGATGGATGGAGCGACTGACCCAGGGGGTCGCGACCCACAGGTTGAGAAACTCTGTCTTAGACACCAAAGTGGGGCCAATAGGGTGGCACTGGGAGTAAGATCCGCGGCCCATGCCCATGAGGTGCAAGGACACTGGAGTCTCTGCGCCATCCAGCCTCTTCGCTCAGGGGAGCGCGCTCGAGGTGGAGGAATGGTGGGGTGCATGGTCCTCTAAATCCCTCTTCTCGAAGTCCAGGCACCTTCAGCGGCCACCTAGGAGGACCACAGCGGGTGGTCCCCACATTTCCTCTCCAGCCTCAGTTTCCCCAGGACTCGGAGGGCGTGGGAATGGGGACCGGGTGTCCAGACTTGCTGGCGTGCGTGCGGAGGGCAGCGAGATTCCCCTCCTGAAAGGCGCTCAGTG
>PVJH01048574.1:0-10731 GCA_004026705.1 Nesogale talazaci
ACCTCTGTGTGGGCATGGCCTTCTCCTGAGAATTCTGGGAAATGTGGCAATTCCTTCTTGGGGGCAGAGACACTATCTCTTTTGGTTCACTCCCTTGGAGACACTCGACTGAAAAGGCTGATTCCCTGCAAGATATTCCTGAGGAGAAGCCACATAGACCTACCCTGTTGCAAGAAACCTGGACCTAGAGAAGACATGTGGAGACTCCTGCCAATGCTGAGATGCTTCCAACACCCTTGGATCCAAAGACTTTCTACCCTCTGACTTGTTTTCATTCTGCATTTGGCATCATTGCATGTGTTTTGTGAGTCTGAAGAGGACATTGTAGATTGCTGTCAGACATATGGGCTAATATCAGACTTATGGGCTTGGACTGGACTGGGCTGGGATGTTTTCTTAATGTATAATGACCCTTTATAAAAAAGTCTCATATACATATTCATGTTTACGAATTGGTTTCTCTAATGTACTCAGACTAGCACACCTAAGCTGCCCCATGCCAATTGCCACATCTTTCTCCTGCATAATAACTGGTAGATTAGCAATTGAGTGCTTTAACCATCACAGAACCAGGAATTCTTTTTAGTATGATGCAACTTATATAATTTAATATAATTAATAGAATATACTCTATAAATGTCAAGTATTAAATATATTTTCATTAAAATGTAAACTATGTGTAATATAAACTATGCATGTAATATACAAAATGCTTCATTACATTTTATGTCTATTATATTAATGTATTTTAATTCCAATTTTCCAAACCTTTGACCGTCCTCAAAAAAATATATGTAAGTGCTATATGTACAATAAAAGGGGTATCTTTCTCTTTGGCATATAAATCAAACTTTACAAAATTACCACGGTGAACTTACTTTTTCATTTATCATTCTAATTTTATTTTCACCCATTCTGATGTGTATTGACTCCCTTTATTAGTTGGAATAGCTGTGGATTCATCTGCCATAGAACTCTCCCACAAGTAATTTATGATTGCTTTGTTGTTGACAAAGAACACTTGCTTGCTCATCTTAGGGTTGCACTATTTGCACTCTAGTGAAAGTCTGCACAATATCAAGTGATCCTAGAACAGATGTCTGAACATGGAACTGCTGGGGAAAGTTGCATCAACTACATCAGCTTCATCAGGTACTGTGTTGCTGCTCTCCTGAGAGACTGTACTTGTTTCTGCAGCCAGAAGGATAAGAGATACCCACGTTTCTGCATCTTTGCCAGCAACTGGTCTTGCCAGTGTTGAATTTTTTTGCCATTTTGTAGTTGTGAAATTGTTTCTCAGTTTTTAAAAATAGAATTTACTTTTTTAGAGCAACTTTCAGTTTACAGAAAATAAACCGTGCAGAAACAATAGAATTATTTTATCTCCATTTTTTCTGCTCTCTGTTTCTCTTAATAATGTCTTGTATATTTGGTATTAACATTTATGACAATATATGAGTCAATAACATTATTATTAACTCAAATCCATTATTTACAGTAGGATTCACTCCAGGTGTTTTGTAGTTCTATAGGTTTTGACAAGGAGTCGTGGTGATGGGGTGGGTTATGTGTCGGGTAGCTAGCAGTTCCATCTACCAGCTGCTCTGCAGCAGAAAGATGAATCTTCCTTCACCCAAAAAGAGTTACAGCCTCAAAATGGCACAAGAACAGTCCTCTTCTGTTCATAGAATCACTATGAGTCAGAAATGACACATGGCAATGGAATTTTAAAAGATGAGATTTTTGACAAATGTATATGTCATGGGTTTTTTACTTGTATTTTCTTGACTCCTCATGAAGTTGACAACTCGTTATTTTTATTGAAACTCTGGGTATCCTTTTATGTGAAATGTCTGTTCCTGCCTTAGGTTATTATCTTTTTCTTGTACCTGTGTAGGGGTTCTTTATTTGAATGCTTTGTTGTGTTTGATTATAAATACCTCTAGTTTGTGACTTGCCTTTGCATTGTTTATTATTACATATAACTTTTCTAAGTTTTTAACTTGGATGTAATCAATTTTTTTATATGTTTGGAATTTCCACTTTAAGAAACACCCCTACCATCCCTACTTAGTCTTTAACAATTACTTGACGGATTTAGAGGGTAGGTGGCCACCTCCCTGTGATACTTACTTTGTTCCCTTTCAATGCTTCCCTTTTATTGTCTAAGGATGTACATTTTATAGTCAGGCTACCGGAGTTGAGATCTCACTGGTGGGAAAGTTACTCAGGCTCTCTCTGAGGTAGGTAATATAAAACTGGTGTCTTAGGATTGTTAAAGAAATTTAAAGTAATTTAGTATGTGTGGCAGTCATGTTAATTTTATGATTGAAATGTAGAGGTGGAGTTTAGCCTGTTAATCTGGAGATAGCCATTGAGTAGCTAATGAGGCCTCTATGTGGGCATGAATTTCTCCTGAGACTTCTGGGATACCTCATGAAGATGAGAAGCTATCGTCCTCGGTTGTTGGGAGTTACTCTCAGACACGATGAATCACGGAGAAGACAAGATGGCAGTGTCTGAGGAGTCAGAGAAGAAGCCATACGGCTTTGCCCTGATGGAGCCAGACATCTGAAGCTGGAGAGGCCACATGGGGACCCCTGCCAGCGATGAGTTGCTTCTGCCACCACTGGATGAACCTGTTGATGAACCCTGAGCTCTGGAATTGAGGAGCCCTGGGGAGACCCCTCCCAGCGCCGAGATTCTGCACCCACTGACCTGTGACTTTGTGAGTCGGAAGGAGACATTATAGACTCGTATTGGACATATGGGCTAATATCAGACTTATGACTTTGAACCAAACTGGGTTGGGATGCATTCTTTTTATATATAAACCCTTTTGTATATAAACTCTTTGTATATAAACCTTTTGTATATAAACCCTTTCCTTATATCCATATGCATGTCTATGGAATTTGTTCTTCTAGTCTACCTGGACTAGCACAGTATGTGCCAAAATACATAGAGTACATTGTAAGAACCAAGTATTAGTGATGTCACTGTTGTTGTTAAAATTATTTTCTCATTTTTAATACTCAGTTTACCTGTACCTCTGGATTAAATTTCTAGTGGTTGCCTGAAAGCATTTGACCAGTAACCAGTTGGAATTGAGTTTCCTCAACCTCATAATGTTGAAATACAGTTCACCAGTTTATTATTTATTTGTGGGGAGGGATAGATTATCAGGAATTTCTTCTGAGGCTCCTTTGGCTGGACTCAAATGGTCAGTCTTTCAGTTAGCAGCCTACTGCTTTAATTGTGACATCTAAAGACCTCACATCCCTCTTCTCCACAAGCTTCCTAAAGTCTAATCTTTAAGGAGGTTCCAGGTTTTTGTCATTTACAATATAGAGTGTTGTCTATCTCAGACATTGAAATAAATGGCACAATGAAAAGACTAATGAGTTTCATATAGATGCTAGTTTTTCCTTAAAAAATCATTTTATTGGGGGCTCATACAACTCATCACAATTCCATACATATATCCATTGTATGTCAAGCACATTTGTACATTCGTTTCCCTCATCATTCTCAAAACATTTGCTTTCTACTTGAGCCCTTGATATCAGTTCATCATTTTTCCTTCTCCCTTCCTGCTCTCCTCTCCCTCATATGCCCTTGAAAATTTATAAATTATTATTATTTTGTCATATCTTACACTGTCAGAAATATGCTTTTACCCATTTTTTGGTTGTCCGTCCCTCAGGGAAGGAGGTTATATGTAGATCCTTACAATTGGTTCCCCCTTTTCTACCCCACCTTCCCTCCACCCTCCTTGTATATTGCCACTCTCACCACTGGTCCTGAGGGTATCATCTCTCCTGAATTCCCTGTGTTTCTGGTTCCTATCTGTGCCAGTATACATCCTCTGGTCTAGCCAAATTGTTATGGTAGAATTGGGACCATGATAGTGGGGACTGGGGGGGGGGGGGGGGGGGGGGGTAGGCTAGAAGCATTTAAGAACTAGAGGAACGTTGTATGTTTTTGTTGCTACACTGCACCTTCACTGGCTCATTTCCTCCCCGCGACCCTTGCTATAAGGGTATGTTCAGTTGCCTGCTGATGGCCTTTGTGTCCCCAATCTGCACTCCTCCTTCTTCATAATGATATGTATTTTGTTCTTTGATGACTGATACCTGATTCCTTTGACTCCTTGTGATCACACAGACTGGTGTGCTTCTTCCATGTGGGCTTTGTTGCTTCTGAGCTTAATGACTGCTTGTTTACCTTCAAGCCTTTGAGACTCCAGACACTATATCTTTTGATAGCCGGGCACCATCAGTTTTCTTCACCACATTTGTTTATGTACACAGTTGTCTTCAGCAATCAGGTCAGGAAGGTGAGCATCATGGAGTGCCAATTAATAGAACAAAGTGGTCTTGCATTTGGGGAGTACTTCAGTGGAGGCCCAATGTCCCTCTGCTACCTTAATACTAAACTTATAAATATATGCACAAATATCTATTTCCCCATCATAATATATAAATATATTTGCATATGTACATGCCTGCCTTTAGACCTCTGTAAATGCCCTTAGCACCTTCCCTTATGGATTCAATTTGGGGACGTTCCTACGTCAGCAAGCAGCCCTTGAGATATTTACAGGTTTTTCTTTCTTTCTTTCTTTATCACTGTTCTTTGGTCATTGTCGTTCTTTTGTTTTCATTAGTAACTTTGTTTTGCTATGCACAGTTTTCTTGTGCATATTATTATATCTGTAAGCTTATCTAGATAAGATAGACTGGCTGAAGAGTCTGGAGGAGAAACAATGGGACTCATGCTTCTGCGGGGACATTGTAGAGTGGGAGATGGAGGAAATGAGGTGGTGTTGACAAACCCAGGGACGAGGGAACAAGTGATCCAAAGAATTGGGTAAGGAAGGTATAGAAGGCTTAGTAGGACTTGATCAAGGGCAACATAACTGAGAGAAATCACTGAAACACAAATGAAAACTTAGCATGATAGTGGGACAAGAAGAAAGTGAAAGGAGTTAGAGGAAAGAACTAAGAGACTAAAGACATTTATACAGGCATGTGCATATGTACATATGTAAAGGCATCCCTCTTCTCCACATGCTTCCTAAAGTCTCAGTTTTGCCTTTAAACTCAAGGGTTCTCTAGAGAAACAAAACCAAGACACTAATAATTTTATAAATGTTTGTATGCATAGGTATATAACATAGAAAATAAATAGTTAATTGATCTATAAAGCAGTACAAATGGTACAGTGCAACTAACTTCTGTGAAACAGCTAATACACTAGCAGTCTTTCAAGTCTTGAAGGTCCACGGGTAATTTTCTGTAGAAGAAATTCAGGCAGTAAACAGCAAGGCAGGTCACCAACAGTCAGTCAGATGACAGGGTCTGACAGTCCCCAGCTCAAGAGATGTATATTCCAGTAGCATGGCAAAGCAGGACTTGAAGGAACCTCAAATCACAGTGACACAGTCCACAGGTTAGGTGTCCCACAGGTAGTGTAGCTTGCTAATGGAAGCACAGAACCACCAAGGTAGCTGGTTGCATACTGGTTTGATCATTAAAGAGCAAAAGATAAGAAGGACAAGGCTCCCTGAGCCATTTATGTCTCTACACTTTAATTAATCCTACATGTGCTCATTAGCCATGTTGATACAATAAACCCACCTATCACAACCTATGATTCAGTTTCAACATCTTTTTTGTAATGGTCTGCTGAATTGTGAAAGAGGAATACTTTGTAAAGTTGTGTAGTTAAGGTAAGAAATATAAGGCAACCAGCAAAGTCCCTTACAGATTGCAGGAACTTAAATTTTAGCATTTTTTTGGCCAGATGTCTACTTTCCAGGAATGGAAAGTAGGAAAGTGGGAGATGCCTAAGCGTATTTCTAATGTAAACAGACTTCACCAATTCAGTCTTATATGGAAAAAGGCCAAGTCTGAATAGCTGCTTCTGCTTGTAAATATAGAATTTTATTATTTTGAACTTTCTATGGAATCAATGATCAAAATGACAAAGTATGAGAGAGCTTTGAATTCACAATAATATGTACAACAAAATGGCATGAAATGACCATAAGCTTTTTTGTTAACTTGTTGTCTTGAGAAGATTAAACACTTCTGCCTCCTATACATCTGAATATATAATCATCAAAGATTTCTTCAAGATACTGTAAAGCTACATATTCTGTAACCTGAACCTCTGATCCAGTGAAGGACTCTGATGGAACAAACCCAAATTACCAATATTCCCAAAGAACCTGGAAAACAAGAAGAAATACTATTTTTCCCTTTAAAATACTTGCTAAGTAAAATAAAGCTAGCATCCTGTGGCTGTGATTTATTGCACTGAGAAAAGCTATAACAACCAAATGGCACATTTTCTTTCATTCTTTGCAAGTAATTAGCTTCTATGTTGCTAAAGGACCTGTCAGCAGCCCTGTCACTGAGAAAGAAAACTCCGCTATTTAGAAGTGCTAGGATTTTTTTAAAATCACCTTTTCCCTTGAAGACATAATCTCTTTCTCCTAGTGTAAATCTCTTTCTGTAAAAAGGAGGGAGGACTGGATGTGGCAATGTGGCCTGCACTGACTACGCACTTGTAGCTTATAGGTTGGAGAAGAAAGCACATTTCCACTGAGGAGCAAACTGCATAATGACCACTGGGGAATTCTGTCAAGTACATTTGACATCAATTCTACTTAAACTATTCAAAAATACAAAAATAGATGGCAAACCCCCAAACTCATTTTATGTAGAAAGCACTAGCCGGATGGTAAAGCCAGGTGGAGGCATTACCCAAGTCAAACATTTAGAGAACAATATCCATCAAGAACCTAGAGACACACATTCTCAATACTGGCCAATTGAATTCTGGTGTGGACTATGACTTGATTTCTGCTGGTTTGTATTTTTGCCTTTGTAAAATGGACCTAACCTTTTAGGACAGCTGCAAGGATTAACAGAGGCAATTTATGGCACATATCTGTTATTGTGAGGGCACACTGAGTTGATTCTGACTCATGGAGACTAGATGAAATGATTACTGGTTCTTTTACATCATTCCAGCATTACTATGCTTGTAATCATTTTACAGCCACTCTGTCAGTACATCTTGATTAAGGTCTTCTTTTTTTGCTCTTTATTTGGTCAAAAGTCATGTTCTTCTCTAGGACTGGCACATAAGAGTGGATATTTGGTCAATTGGCCTTATTTCCCTGGCTTTGATCCTCAGCACTTTGGGTCCAAACAATTTTGTAATAGTCTGTTGTTTCCCATGCAACTGAACTAGTCCCATTTTCTCCATCATGCACAACACATATTAGGTCCATTCTGCCTGCTTTGGTCCCATTGGACTTCCCCATCAGGTGAGAACATCACCGGCCCACCAGTTTGTTACCATATGGTGACTGGCACGTTCCTATCATGTGCAAACACCAAAATTTTACATACCAATTGGTCTTGGAAGAAATGTGGCCACAGTACTTCTTAGGGGTAAGGATGATGAGACTTTGTCTTACATATGCTGGATAGGTTGATGGGAGAAACCAATTTCTGGAGAAGGACCTCATATTTGGTAAAGCAGAGGATCAGCAAAAAAGAGGAAAGCTCTCTATGAGACGGATTGCCACAGTGGATGAACAATGAGCTCAAACAGAATAACAATTGTGAGGATTCTTCAAGACCAGAAGGTTTCTTTCTGTTGCACATATTGCTGCTATGAGTTGGAACTGTCTCCATGGCCCCTAAAAACCACAGTTACTGCTACTGAGTAGAAAGCTTCAGTGACATGAAAGTTCATTCTCCAACTATTTACTGGATACTTATGATGGGCTTTCCCCTGAAGTTTCAGAGGAAAAATCACCGTCAGGGGAAGCACAAATGAGTGGGTGGACAAATGTGTTTTTGTGTGCATGCAGCTGCTTATCCATGAAATAAACAGATGTATACAAAGTTATAATGCTATGTGGTAAGTGTGACTATCTCTGGAAGGCACAGGGTATTTGGTCAAGTGACAGGGTGCAGTCAAAATCTTCACACCTGGAGCAGGTCACATCTGAATATTGTAGTAAAAGTGGAAGAGAATTAAGTATAGTAATTACACAATCTGGTGTCAGTTTGGAACTTGAGAGGATTAAAAGTGAGGTGTGGAGCCTAGTCTGTTGTATGGATCAAAGCCAATGAGGCCTCTATGTGTGTGCATGGCGCTCTCCTGAGAATTCTGGGAACTCCTGTATTTCTTCCCTAGAGGTGGGAGACATTCTCTCTCCACTCTCTTCCTTGGAGACTTTCTATTGATTGACAAGACTGACTCCCTGTGAGACATCCCCGAGAAGAAGCCACATAACCCTACGCTGATGCTGCCAGAACCCTGGACCTGGAGAAGCCAGGTGGAAACTCCCTGTCAGTGGTGATATGCTTACAATGCCACTGGATCTATAAGACTTTCTTCCAGCTGCCCTGTGATCAACCTGCTTTTGCCATCATGGAGTCTGTATCATGAGTCTGAAAAATACTTGATAGATTGGTATTGGGCAGATGAACTTATGGGCTTGGACTGGACAGGGATTTTTTTCTTAATATACAATTACTCTTTATATAAAACTATCTCTTATACACACATGAGTATCTATGTATTTGTTTCTCTGGTCTATTGTTTCCAGTGTGGGAGAAATATATTGCTACCCAGGGCAAAAAAATCTGTTTTTTTCCAGACTGACATACTAGGTGAACAGGTAGAGGAGAGCTTCCCTGGAAGAGAGACCCTCCCCTACCACTTGGAAGTTGATTGTAGTTCAAACCAACCCTAGATGATAGAGTAGAACTACTCATAAGTTTTCTCAAGGCTCTGAGTCCTTTTTCTGCTTGTTTGAAGACAAGCCTTTAAGACTCCAGGAACTCTTCTAATTGGTAGCCAGGCACCATCTGGGTTTTTTTTTACCACATTTTTCTGCAATGTTGTAAATCTTTAGGTAAGAAGATTGCCTGCACAGAGCCTGATGCGTTCAAACCATCAGATTTTCCATTATATATCCAGCACTTGACCCACTGTGCCCCTGGGGGATCCTTAAGGAGAAAGACAGCGTACAGGAAGTAACTAAGGTTTGAGATCAATATTTCTGCATGTGGTGTTCCGACTTTCTCTAGGAAGTTCAGAGAAATAATGCTCTGAATACATGTGTGTGATAATAGATATGAAAAGTTAGACACCTATCAGCAGAATGGCTTTCAGTTCTGTCTGTTCCATGGAGTCACTTAAAATTCTAGGCTCCCTCATCTGTCAGAAAGTTACAGGACCTTTGCTGTTTCCAGTGTGGGAAAAATATATTGTTACCCATGGTAAAAAATCTGTTTAATCACTTGCACATAATAGACCATATGGTGACACTGGGCTTGGAGGTGACATGATAAAGGCAGAGAAAATCACTTGCCACCAGTTTGGGTGATGAATATATCATGCAGGTCTTTGATCTGGGTAAGAATATAGATTTCAGTGAGCTCAGTTGGGGTGAAGTTCTTTTCCCACCACAAAGGCTATGACAGTTATTACAGAGATTGTGTAGGGCAGGCATGCTTATTGCTTAATGAAACATTTAAAAGGGCAAAGTCCTTGCCCTACTTTCCTCTGAAAATGAATAGGAAATGAACTAACATTATCTTTGTCAGATCTGTTAAGAAATCAAGAGGCTATAAAAAATCTCTTTTGTATATGGAAATTTCATGTTTTCCTTCAGATTTGAGTACATTTTCCCTCTTTCACTGCTGCCTCATTGCAGATTGTACCTTGTAGGCAGGTTTTTAAACATGTATGTGAAAAGGAGTAATTATGATTGTAATAGCTAACCTTGGGGGCAACTTACCATGTACATTTCCTCATATACTATTTCCCCTTCTCAATAACCCTATGGGCAGGGCTGTATGTTGAGAGGACTTGTTGAGATTAAAGAACTTGTCTAAGGATACACAGCTGGCAAGTGGCACAATAGGTGTTCTGAAAAGGAAAAGACCAGGGTTAGCCAGAGTGCCCAGGACTCTATTCTACCATCTAGAGCTTAGTGAATGAAATCAAGGAAGGAGGGAGGATGGCCAGATCCAGCTTGGTCATCCTGGCAATTGCATCTCACCAAGGACGCTTTTGCAGGAGGTAACCTTGCTCTCTTTCTGCATTATCTTTTGTCCTTTCCTATTGAATTGTTCTCATAACCATTTAAATTTCTACATCTTAAAATAAATCCCTCCCTAACTCCTCATTCTCAGGTAATATACTCCATTTATTTTCTGATAACAAAATTCTGTTATTTTGTTGCTAGCTTCTACTACTACTCTTCTGTTTTCTTTGAACTCTTGTTATCAGGTCTCTGCCATCACACACCACAAGATCATTCCTGCCAAAGTCACTATGACCTTGTGTCAGTGCATACAGGGACTTATTTACCTCCTTGAAACCTCTTTTGTTTAGTTTGAATCTCGAGGACACACCTGACTATTCCTCAGTCTTCTCTGTGGGTACATCCTTGAATTAAGTAGGTGGTATGTTTGTCTATGATCCTAGATTAACAATGATTTGCCCCTTCATTTTTATTTAAATTTTTAATTAGTATTGAATTTTATTAATTTTTTCTATATCTAGTGAGACCGTTGTATGATTTTTTTGTTATTATGGTGAGGTTTACTGATTTGATTTTTCAATATTAACGCAAAATTTCATTGCTTGAATAAGCCCTATATTATAATATTATTTCTATATTGTTGAATT
>PVJH01048575.1:0-10817 GCA_004026705.1 Nesogale talazaci
GCCACCGGGGCTCAGCCCTCTTTTAATGATTTTTTTTACAAAACAACCCTATCATCTTCAAAGTACTCTCCATTGCACCTTAATGCATTCGTCGAGCCTGTGATTCCATTCTTCGGAGCACTTGTCATCCTCATCAGTTTGGATGGCTGATAGCACTTTCCTCATTTCCCCTTCACCTCTTCAACCTTCTCAAACCACACAGAAATAAACAGCACGGATGAAGTCACGTGAGTAAGGTGCATGGGACAAGAAAGGCATGCTGTTTTTACTAGAAACTAGTGCACTGACATGGCTGCGTGAACAGATGCATTTTTTTTCCCGACCCAGATGCATTGTTGTGGTGGCAAAACCAGTCCTGTCTGCCACACATCAGGCCTTTTGTCACATACTGTTATGCAGTATTTTCAGAACCTCTATAAACCAGTGGTTCTCAACCTTCTTAATTTTGTGACCCTTAAAAAAAAAATTCTGTGACCCTTTAATACAGTTCCTTATGTTGTGGTGATCCCCATCCATAAAATTATTTTCGTTGCTACTTCATAACTGTAGTTTTGCTACTGTTATGAATCAGCCCTCTATGAAAGGGTCATTTGACCCCCAAAAGGTTTGTGACTGACAGGTTGAGATTCACTGCTCTAAATAGAAAGCTTAAGTAACAGTCTGACCTGGTGAAATAAACCCTGAATGCACTACGAGTAGACACTTTCATATGTTCAGAAATCTGGCAGACGTCCAGAGCAGGGTTTGTCATCTATCAGCATTTCATCTTTTTTGAAATGAGAAAACCACTCATACACTTGAGTTTCTCCCATAGTGTTGTTCTTGTAAATTGTGTCCAACATCATAACAGTTTCTGCAACATTTTTTCCGGATCAGGAAACAAAATTTCACAGCTGTACACTGTTCTCTTAAATTCGTCATCATGAAGAATGAAGTTTGAGCGAGTCTGCTTTCGTGGAAAAATTCACTGTGACCAGAAAGTACCTTCCTAGGTGATGCCACTGGGGGCACAAACTCAGAGCAAGTTGCTCCATGGACACCTAGTGGGGAAAATGCATACTACAATAGCTCTGCTCCACCCAGTGAAATTCCAGTTTTTTGAGGGGGAGGGGGTTCCCCTCTACATTGTTAACCTCAGGAAAGACAACTAACGCAGTGACTCAGCAAAGAAAACTTCCGCCTACAACCTCGTCGCTGTATTTGAGTCCGCTGAGTCCATTGTTGCAGCTCTCTTTGCTGACTTTCTACTAACCGTAATGTCCTCGGGGTCTCCCCCAAGGACATGTCCAAAATTCTCATTTGGCCATTCCCACTTCGAAAGCGCCTTCTGACCTATGCCTCTTCAAAGACGGATGCCTGTGTTCTGCTGGCAGTCGGTGGCATATTAACCTCCTTTGCCCAGATGATAATTCAAAGGCATTGAGCTTTTGGTCTTCCTTATTCACTGTCCAGCCCTCAAAGGCAGATGAAGTGGGGTTTCTTTTTCCCAATGATTTTATTGGGGGCTCTTACAGCTCTGATATCATTCCATACATCATTTGTATCAGCACATCTGTACACATCTTGCCATCTTCATCTCCAAATACTTCCTACTTGAGTCCTTGGTATAAAATCCTCTCTCCCCCTCCTTTTCTTTTAAATAAATCTTTTTATTGGGGGATGAGGTGGGTTTTAAAGAGGTCTTTTTAATTTTTCAGATGAGCTGATTTCATTTCAGGTGGTTCAAATTCAGGGAATGAATGACAAAGACCAGGGAATGGTGTGGGCCGGGTTCTGGACGGCCCCCCAGCTAAGACTGGTCTCTCCGGTCTAGTGAAGTCCATTCCCAGAGAAGGACACCAAGCGTGGTCAAATGGAGGGGCAGTAGAAAAAGAGGAAGGCCCTCAACAAGAAGGGTGGACACAGTAGCTACAACAGAGGCTCAAACACAGGCATCATCGTGAGAAGGGCGCCAGGCTGGGCAGGACTTTGTTTTGTGGCACACAGGGTCAGGCGCCGTAAGTCAGAAACCACCGGACAGCACTTAGCAACAGCACCGCTAGGATAGGAATGGCTGGAGGGAAGAGTCCAACAGAGATGAACAAGAGTCTGACTCCTTTTTCTTCTGAGTTCATCAGACTCCGAGATAACACTCCATTCTAACTATAGGTGGCCACAGATGTGGTTGCAGGAATCCAGGTGTTTAAATAGGAATGGAATCGGGTCATCACTGCCTGGGTCACAAAGAGCAGCTTAGTTTTTAGGCCGGGTTTCTTTTTTTGTTTTTTTTTTTTTTGGATTTTTTTTTGGTATCACTGCGCTCTGACGGGAGTGGGAGGCCCAGCCTTGCTTCTGGAGAGCTGCTGCTGGATTTGAACCACCAAGCCAGTGGTCCACAGTCCCACACTCAACCATTACACCACTGGGGCTCAGCCCAAGGCTAGGTTTCTTAATCCCACCCGTGGTCAGTGTGTTAACCCAGGTAGACTAGAGAAACAAACCCATAGAAACGCTCATATGTGTCTAAGAGAGAGGTTTATTTACAAGAGCAGCTGAATATTGAGAAAACATCCCAGCCCCAGTCCAAATCAAGTCCGTGAGACCGATGTTAGCCCATATGTCTGTTGCCAATCTGTAAAGTTCTCTTCAGACTCACAAAACACGTGCAATGAGGCAGAATGCAGAGTGATCACAGGCCAGGGGGTAGAAAGTCTTTGGCTCCAGTGACATGATAAGCTTCTCAGCATGGGCGGGGGTCTCCACTTGGCTTCTCCAACTCCCAGGGCTGCATCAGGGTAGGTCCAGGTGGCTGCTCCTCAGGAAGGTCCCGCACGAAGAGACCCTTTTCAGGTCTTGCTTGTAGAGTACTGTCTCGGGGAGTGAGCCGGACAGAAGGTCTCCAGTCTCCCACGAGGTAATTCCAGAGTTTTCCCAGAATCCTCAGGGGATGGACATGTCCACAGAGGCCTCATTAGCTGTGTTCTGATTGATAGGCTAGACTCCACCCTTCCACTCTTTTTTTTTTTTTTTTTTTTTTTTAGGCATCACTGCCCTGGTGGTGGGTAGGAGGCCCAGCCTTTGCTCCTGGGAGCCAGAATCGAACCTCCATCCCAGTGGGCCGCAGTCCCACGCACAACCACTACGCCACCGGGGCTCAGCCCCACCCTTCCACTCTTAACCCTCGAGTTGACAAGCGATTTTATAACTACCACAGTCAGGATCTCTTCCCTACCATCTTTGCCTTTTAGCTCCTTGAGCTGCTTCTGCTGTTTTGTTTTGGCTTGAGTGCTTTAGCTTCCCGGGACATTTCCGTGGTCTGCTTTTTGGGCGGTCTCAGGAATTGCTTCTTGACACCTTCCAGGATTGGCACCTGCGTCCCCTTCTCCGGACCTGCCACGGGAAAGCAGAGCTGCTGACCTAGGCTGCTCTGTGGCTTCCAGGAAGCCCCTTGCAGCGCCTTCTCCCAATGTCGTGCCTATAGCTGCATGGCACTGGGAAGACCTGCACGTATCTTTGCAAACGCTGCTTGTTCTCCTGGCTTCCAAGTCGAACTCAGTGACCTGTTTCCAAAGTGAGAACCCTCTTTTGCTTTTAATTGCGAATCAGGTGAAAGTTTGCAGACGAGCGCATCGGCTTCCATTCAGCAGTTCACGCCCATTCTGGTTCCCTTCATTTGTTGTTGTCAGGCGCAGGGGAGTCGGTTCTTGTCAGAGTAAAGCAGCTTTTGACAGCCACCGTCTGTAGGCACGGTTGTGTGGTTATCATATGTGTTAGGGTTAAAGTCATAGAGACTAGGAGGGAGAGGAGGGAGAGTGAGATGAAGGAGTCAGACACATTTCATGGTAACATGCTCGCCTCTGGGATGGCCATGACCTCTGCAGCCAGGTCTGTGGGAAGAGAAAGAATACATCTTTTTTTTGGGGGGGAGGGGCATCACTGCTCTCCGGTGGTGGGAGTAGGAGGCCCAGCCCCACTGCTGGAATTGAACCTCCGTCCCAGTGGGCCGCAGTCCCGCGCACAACCACTACGCCACCGGGGCTCAGCCCAAGAATACATTTCTAACCGAGGCTCATATACACTTAGGGGGGCATGTAAATCTTCCTGATTACGATAACCACACAGGAAGAGGCTGTCCAATAGGTATGTGCGTGCCAGGAAGGGGATGCACTAGGGGTGAACACGCAATAGGAAGGGGGAGGGACTAGGAGTACATATGTGACAAGATGGGCGGATTCTAGGTTCAAGATGGCAGCCTATCTTTGGTGGTCCTTGAGTTGGCTTGACCTCATTTCGGCCCTCTCCTTCAGGGAAATCTCTAGCCATTTCAGCCAGGAAGAAAAGAAATCAGTGATAGAATGAAGTGATGATGACTACGTCAAATCACTGCGATAGTTTGGGCTTAAAAAAAAACAAACAGCTGAGCCCAGGTGGCGGAGTGGTTGCGTGCAGGACTGCAGCCCACAGGGTTGATGGTTCAAATCCAGCAGCAGCTTTCCAAAAAAAAATGTCGCTATCTTTCAAGTTAACCTTATTTTACTTCTCAAAATAGCCTAATGGCCTGTTACCTTGATTGCAAGATGTCCTGGGAGTGGGGTTCCTTCTTAGCCTCCACTATCCTTATCAGCCTCACTATCCTTATCACTACTACCCGGTGGTGTAGTGGTTGTCCGTGGGACTGCAGCCCACTGGGATGGAGGTTCAATTCCAGCAGCGGCTCCACAGGAGCAAAGACTGGGCCTCCTACTCCCACCACCAGAGGGCAGTGACACCCAAAAAACAAAAGCAAAAACAAAAAAAAATGATCCACCAACTACAGAAATTCAGAGCATATATATATATTTATTTATTACATTTATTCATAAATGCATTGAGAATTCTTTATATGTACAATGTATGTTTATGTACTTTGCATGACTGCATGACTGCATGACTGCTCCAAGGTGGGACAGACAATAAGGCCAGGGTGCTCACACTTTTTTAGCATGCAAGCTACTTATAAAATGATCAAGTCGGGCTGAGCCCCGGTGGTGTAGTGGTTGTGCGCAGGACTGCGGCCCACTGGGATGTAGATTCAATTCCCGCTCACAGGAGCAAAGGCTGGGCCTCTTACTCCCATCACCAGGGCAGTGATGCCAAAAAAAAAATAAATAAATAAGGCTGAACCCCGGTGGCATAGTGGTTGTGCGCGGGATTGCGGCCCACTAGGATGGAGGTTCAATTCCAGCAGTGGGGCTGGGCCTCCTACTCCCACCACCGGAGAGCAGTGATGCCCACACACACAAAAAAAATAATAATAAAATAAAATAAAATAAAATGATCAAGTCGAGGCTGAGACCCGGTGGCGTAAGTGGATGAGTGCGGGCTTGACAGTTCAAATCCAGCGGCAGCTCTCAGGAGCAGTGCTGGGTAGCGCCCATGACCACCAGAGGGCAGTGATGCCCCCCAAAAAAAAAACAAAAAAGGAAAAAAAATGATCAAGTCGAGGGCTGAGCCCCGGTGGTGTAGTGGTTGTCCGTGGGACTGCAGCCCACTGGGATGGAGGTTCAATTCCAGCAGCGGCTCCACAGGAGCAAAGACTGGACCTCCTACTCCCACCACCAGAGGGCAGTGACACCCAAAAAACAAAAGCAAAAATAAAAAAAAATGATCCACCAACTACAGAAATTCAGAGCATATATATATTTATTTATTACATTTATTCATAAATGCATTGAGAATTCTTTATATGTACAATGTATGTTTATGTACCTTGCATGACTGCATGAGTCCATATCGTACAACACAACACAACACAATTAACTAATTCTGTACATTTTTTGTCATTACCTGAGTTTACTCTGATGTCTTGTCCTGAATGCATTGAGCCAGGGACGCATAGTCCGGACAGTAGCTGCTGACAGTCAGGCTCAAGGACACTTTCAAATGATCAGCAGTCCTGGTGGAACAGTACTTGGACTTCATGATCTTTATGTGGGAAAAGGCTGACTCATGCATTAGAGCTGAATAATGCAGTCAAGGAGGTAGCACATTGTGACAGTCACCTAATCTGGGTCAATTTGAGGATTAAGAATGTGGGGAGACAGTGGAGGGGGCTGAGGGCCCAGCCCCAATCCCAACTAGGTGGACAGCTGCCCCCAGACGAGTTTGCTTTGGAGAACAGCACCAGAATGAAGGCTGCAGTTCTGGGAGAGGGACATGACTGATCAGAGCACACAAGAGCAAATGAAGGGGAAGGAAGAGAGAGTGGAATGCATTCTGGCTCACTGAGCCTTGAGGACGTTGTCTCCACTCAGAACAGCCACTGCACAAAGAGGACCATGGGACTGGCCCCACTATGAAACACAGTGTCCCTCACTAACCCAAGGCCCTATGGAGACAAAACTGGTAATGCAGGGTCCGGATTGCTCCCAGCCTGACCCCACCACACTGAGACCAAACACTAAGGGCCTGCAGCCGAGCACAAGAGGAGTTCCTGAGGGAGTGCCAAGGATATACTTTGGGACCAGGGTGTGGCACCCCATCGCATTCAACCAGGGGACACTCCTGGAGGTCAACGAACAGACCTTGAATGATCTATAGGTTTTTCTTTTGTTATTATTGTTATTGTTTATATATTTATATTTTTATATTATATATTTTTTCTGGACTTGTTGTTGTTGCTGTTGTAATCATTTTGCTTTCTTTTGTCCCTTCGTTTTGAGATCCCTGTTTTTGTTTTTTGGGGGGGCATCACTGCCCTGGTGGGAGTAGGAAGCCCAGCCTTGCTCCTGGAGAGCTGCTGCTGGATTTGAACCGTCAACCCTGTGGCCTGCAGTCCCGCACACAACCACCATGCCACCGGGGCTCAGCCTGCCATCCCTTGTTTTTTTTTGTACATATGATTATCTCTGCAAGTCTATCTAGGTAAGATAGGCTGATGGACAGTCTGGAGGAGAAACAATGGGACTCATGGTTTTAAGGGAGCATGGGAGAGGGAGGGGTGAGGGAAAGGAGGGGGTACTGACCAAACCAGGGACAAGAGAACAAGTGATTCGAAATCAGGGCCTAGGAGCATGTGAAAGACATGATAGGGACTGATCAAGAGTAATGTAACCGAGAGAAATTACTGAAACCCAAATGTAGGCTGAGCATGATACTGGGACAAGAGGGAAGTAAAAGGAAATAGAGGAAAGAACTAGGAGACAAAGGGCATTTATAGAGGTCGAAGTACAGGCATGTACATAAGTAAATATATTTATATACAATGATGGGGAAATAGATCTGCATGCATACACTTACTTACAAGGTTAGTATTAAGACAGCAGATGGACACTGGACCTCAACTCAAGTACTTCTTCAATGTAAGAACACTTTGTTCTGTTAAATTGGCATTCTTTGATGCTCACCTTCCTGACAGGATCACTGACGACAAATGTGTGCCAAAGCAAAAGTGGTGAAGAAAGCTGATGGTGCCCGGCTATCAAAATATATAGTGTCCGCTTGAAAGTAAACAAGCGACCATCTAGCTCAGAGACAACAAAGCCCACATGGGAGAAGCCCACCAGCCTGTGTGACCTCAAGGTGTTGAAGGAATCAGGTATCGGGTATCAAAGAACTAAAAAATATATCATTATAAATGAGGTGGGATACAGATTGGAAATCCAAAGCCCACCTGTAGGTGAAGTGGCATCCCCTTACAGAAAAGTCGCGGGGAGGAGATGAGCCAGTCAGTGTGCAGTGTAACAATGATGAAACATGCAACTTTTTTTTTTTTGTTTTGTTTTGGGCCATCACTGCTCTCCGGTGCTGGAATTGAACCTCCGTCCCAGTGGGCTGCAGTTCCGCGCACAATCACTACGCCACCGGGGCTCAGCCCAAAACATGCAACTTTCTTCTAGTTTTTAAATGCTTCCTCTCTGCCACACCCACCCCACCCCCCGACTATCATGATCCCAATTCTGCCTTACAAATCCAGCTAGACCAGAGAATGTACACTGGTACAGAGAGGAACTGGAAACATGGAGAATCCAGGATATATGATTTCTTTAGTACCAGTGGTAAAAGTGGTGATACCAGGAGGGTTGAGGGAAGGTGGAGTAGAATGGGGGAACTGATAAGAATCTATATATAACTTCTTCCCCATGGTATGGAAATGGGTGAAGGGAGACATTGGACAGTGTACGATACGACAAAATAATAATTTATAAATTATCAAAGGTTCATGAAGGAGGGGTGAGTGGGTAGGGAGGGGAAAATATGAGGAGCTAATACCAAGGGCTTATGTTAAAAGAAATGTTTTGAGAATGATGATGGCACCAATTGTGCTTTACATACAATGGATGTATGTAATTGTTTGTGATAAGAGTTGTATAAGTCCCCAGGGCTGAGGCCCAGTGGCGTAGCGGTTGAGTGCAGGACTGCAGCCCACTGGCTTGACAGTTCAAATCCAGCAGCAGCTCTCCAGGAGCAAGACTGGGCCTCCCACTCCCACCAGAGGGCAGTGATTCCCCCCCCCCCCAAAAAAAAAGAGTTGTATGAGCCCTCAATAAAATGATGAAAAAACAACAAAAAAGTGTAGCCGTGGAGACTAGCCTGTCAATCTGGTGACAGCCAATGAGACCTCTGTGTGGGCGTGACTTTCTCCTGAGAATTCTGTGAAATGTGGTCATTCCTTTTTAGAGGTGGAGACACACTCTCTCTGGGTTCGCTTTCTTGGAACCTTTCTACTGACAACACTCACTGCCTGAGAGATTTCACTGGCAAGTCTGGCTCTCTGGGAGACAGCCTTGAGGAGAAGCCACATGGACCTGCCCTGATGGCGCAAGAAACCTGGACCCAGAGGAGCCACATGGAGACTCCTGCCAGCACTGAGATGCATTTGCTGTCAATGCATGTGTGTGTGTGTGTGTGTGTGTGTGTGTGTGTGTGCTTTTTGGGCATCACTGCCTCTGGTGGTGGGAGTAGGAGGCCCAGCCTTTGCTCCTGTGGAGCCGCTGCTGGAATTGAACCTCCATCCCAGTGGGCCGCAGTCCCGTGCACAACCACTATGCCACCAATGCACATGTTTCATGAGTCTGGAGGACTTTGTAGCTGCTGTCAGACACACGGGCTAATATCAGACTTGTGGACGTGATCTGGACTGGGCTGGGATGTTTTCTTTTTTTTTTTTGGGGGGGGATGTTTTCTTAATGTCCAATTACTCTATATAAAGCTCTCTCTTAAAAAAATAAATAAAGCTCTCTCTTATATATGTATGCGTGTTTATGAATTTGTTTCTCTAGTCTACTCAGACCAACACGCACATGTTCTCATGTTTGAGTACCTTCCCTCTGCGAGTAAGTTCCAGAATTGTTCATGTGCTCTGGGCTTCAGCTGAAAGTCGGCTTGTAGTGTCAAAACTTCCCATTCTGGGGCTGAGCCCCGGTGGCGTAGTGGTTGTGCGCGGGACTGCGGCCCACTGGGACGGAGGTTCAATTCCAGCAGTGGGGCTGGGCCTCCTACTGCCACCACCAGAGAGCAGTGATGCCCCCCCCAAAACAAAACAAAACTTCCCATTCTGTATGAAAGTGATACGTTTTGTCTTCTTACGTGGTCCAACCTCCCTCTCTCATTTTAATACCCTTTCTAACGTTGAAGAGAAAAAACCCAAGGTCTAAGAATTGGTGATTAACTTAGCTTGTCCGTTTTGCTGCACTTAGCACAGTCATTTGACACCCAAGATTGTGTCGGATTGGCTGCGCTGTATAGCAATTAAGTGACGGAATTGATGATAGACTTACGGTTATTTTTTCAACGTCATGTGATCTGCCCACAGGACATTTGCCATCACGAGGTGCTGGGCACCCCTGCAATAGGGTCTGATGGTTCGAAGTGGCTGAGACCTTCAGGGAGAAAACCTCAAAGCCGCTTGCTTCCGAGTGTGCAGTCCTTGGCCTTGAGCTGCAAGCAGCGTCCTGGGTGTGTTACCTGTTTAGGCGGACAACCTGGGAGAACCTTTCTGTACCCCCACAGGTTCCAGTTTATCGTGATCCTATGTGCCCCAGCAGTCCCCCTGCTGTTTTATGTGCAAGTTCTTGGTTCTGCTGCTGCTGCTGCTGCTGCTCATCTGTTACTCCTCTGATGTGATGGCACACCTGCATCCTGGATTATTGAGGGGGTTCCCTTGGCCAAGAGCTGGTCCCTCGGTGCCTCCCCCAGGACGGACTCCATGCCTGGCTGTTATTGTTTGAAGTTCTATCTTTTCAGTTAGTGACAAAACACTTAAAAAAATTTTATTTTTAGGCATCATTGCCCTCAGGTGGTGGGAGTAGGAGGCCCAGCCTTTGCTTCTGGGAGCTGGAATTGAACCTTCAACCCAGTGGGCCGCAGTCCCGCGCACAACCACTATGCCACCGGGGCTCAGCCGACAAAACACTTTTTAAACATTATGAATGGGCCTCCTACTCCTACCACTGGAGGACAGTGATGCCCCAAAACAAAAACAAACAAACAAACATTATGAATGAGGGCTGAGCCCCGGTGGCGTAGTGGTTGTGCGCGGGACTGCAGCCCACTGGGTTGAAGGTTCAAATCCAGCAACAAGGCTGGGCCTCCTACTCCCACCGCCAGAGGGCAGTGATGCCCAACCCCCCCCCTCCAAAAAAAAAAAAACCCATTGTGAATGAGGTGGAGGTTTACAGAACGGATCACCATGCTGTGTCCAACAACTCACCAAGCCTCTCCAATGTGTGCCTTGTTTCTTCTCTGTCTCTCTCTTTTTTTCTCATCTCCCTCTTGGATATGACCACCTTCCCCTTCATCCAAGTTCACGCCCGCCTACCTCCAGCCTGTGACATCCCCCCTCCCCGCCCTTGACTTCC
>PVJH01048576.1:0-10730 GCA_004026705.1 Nesogale talazaci
TCTCCAAGAGAGTGAACCGAGAGAGACAGTGTCTCCTGCCTCCAAGAAGGAAGCACCAGATCCCCCAAAATTCTCAGAGGAGAAGGCCACGCCCACACAGAGGTCTCCTTGGCTATCTCCAGATTGACAGGCTAGACTCCACCCCTACACTCTTCATCCTCAAATTGACACCAGATGAGGTGACCGCCACAGACCAGAAGCCAATGGGGGAGTCTGAAGCTAGAGCAGGGGTCCTCAAACTACGGCCCGTGGGCCACATGTGGCCCACCGAGAACATTTATCCGGCCCTCCAGCTGTTTTTGCAGCTGCTGTCTGTCCTGCTTAACCAAGGGCCCCACCTTGGCCGTGCCTGCCTTGTCCGACGGCAACAGAACCCCAGTAGCCTTGGACAGGGTCCTAGTTTTCTGGTATGACAGTTTCACACCTGGAATCAGCTGTTTCCTCTAAAAATACCTGCTTCTTTTTATGTGACAAATGACAGTTTGAGGGCATAATTTAAGTGCTTGGTGTGTTTATTGGTACTAAGTTATTGTAACTTCAGTGTCTTGTATTGGACAGGGCTAAAAGGGAAGCCTTTTAAAAGAGGACAGCAGTTCACACATGCTTAACTATTTCATTATCGCTTCACATGTAGCAGGAGTAAAAGCCTCCGGCTCTCTGTTTACATATTGATGGTGTACGTGGGAAGTGACAGCTGGCAGTCCTGAAGGTCAGGTGTAAAGTGAAAGGGACGCTAGCTGTGAGCGTTAAGGTTGTGTAATCAGTTGGTTATGCCGGGATTCTCAACGGTTCGGTAGTTAGGCACTGATCTCCTTCTTGGGTAGTTATGTAATGAGGTCATTTGACAGCTAGGCAATGATGTCATTTGGCAGTTATGTGACGATGTAATCTGGCAGTGACGTGTATTCATGTAATAATTCTCCATTTTGTGATATGATGTGGTCATCCTGTATCTAATTCCAATTTTTGCACACTACTCTGGTCTTTGGAGCAGAGCCACGTCAATAAATGAGGAATGGGTGTCTGAGAGCTTATGAAGTTGTTATGTAACATCCCGGATTTACTTCTACACCTCTTCTCTCTTAAGCGGAAAACGTTAAAATATAGAGACTTGTTTTGTCCTACACGAGACATAGGACAGGTTCTGTGACAGGTCCAGTTTATTGCGCCAGCCAAGTCAAGAGGAACATGTGGGCGGGGTTTAATCAGGTCAAAGCTTGACTGGGCGATGACCGAAATACATAAGGACAGCCGAATCCCATCTCTCGCTTGCTCCCTGGTGACCAACTAGCATGCTGCTGCTTTAGCTAGTCCTCTGCCTCAACCTGTGGGCTACACTCCCTGGGAACCAAGCCAACCTGCGGAGCGTGCAGCTAGATCCTTGAGACCTGCTTCACCACACGGCTGGTGCCTGGCTTGAGCTGGAGACTGGTGGATCCTGCCACAGTGCTTGAGTTCCTGAGCTCCTTGGGACCTCCTTGAATAAGCTTCTGAGCTATCGACGGTTGCTGACCCATCTTACTGTCACTGTCTAAGGGAAGACTCCACTGTCTTCTTGACCTTGGACCCGGCAACCCCCAGGAGTTGAAGGCCTTCCAGTATATGAACTGTTCCATGAAAGTGAGTTGAACTAAGCCCTCTGTATTCTGCTGTGTGGACTAATTAGTTGTTATATTCCTTCTGGAATATGAAATCATAAGTATTGGGGCTGAGCCCCGGTGGTGAAAGTGGTTGAGTGCGGGACTGTGGCCCACGGGCTTGGCAGTTCAAATCCAGCAGCGGCTCTCCAGGAACAAGGTCGAGTAGCTCCCACGACCACCAGAAGGCAGTGATGCCCCCCCAAAAAACAAAAACAAAAACAAAATATATTTTAAAAAATCATAAGTATTCTGGTTTTGTTTTTCTAGAAGAACCCTGCCCAACACAGGTTCTAATAGTAATAACTGTATTACTTAGAACAAAACGATTAAATTTAAGATTACTTTGGAATTGATTTTATCAATGTAGTATGCCCTGCAGGGATAGGCAGTTAAAAGTCTGTCCTGATGACAAAGCGTCCTGCTGGCATCGTGGTTAAGCACGCAGTCGCTCACTGAAAGGCTGGTGGTTCAGGCTCACCAACGTGCTCCATGGAGAAAGACGAGGCAGTGGCTTTTGTGAAAGGATTTACAGCCGTGGAAGCAGGATCGCTGAGTCAAAACCGAACCCAGAGCCAAGGGTTTGGCTTAAGGGTCTTTAAAATTCCATCAGCAATTTGAATAACTCTCTTCTCCCTGACACCAAATTGTTTCTATTGCCAATTTATTTTCAGTCTTTAGGAAGTGCTTTTTATGACCAATGGTATTTATGACTATCCATTTCCCCCCTACCTCCTATGAGTAATCCATGCCACCTACAATGCTGCGGTATAGAATATGCTGATGTTATCATTTCCATGCTTACTCCCAATGGAAAAGAAGCCTAGCAGCGCTAAAGATATTGGTAATAAAAGGCAATAATGATGAGGAATGATGAAAATAAAATATTCAACTTACATCGGCATCTACTTTTATAATACGGTCCTCAGAGGGAAACCCCTTTCAAAGTCGGGGGCTACCTGTCTTTTCAGGTCTAAACAAAACATGAGGTCACTTAGAAGGCCTGCTTCCTTAGAAGTCCCTCCCCTCCCACTCGAGGGGACCATCCACATTCCCTTTTATCTCACCACCGTTTACTGCTGCCCACCAAGAGAAGGACGGCATTCTTCTCCTCCCTTCTTACACATGATTGGCTCTTTTTTAAAAATCATTTTATTGGGGGCTCTTACATACATCAATTATATCAAACATATTTGTACATATGCTGCCACCATCATTATGTAAACATTTACTTTCTATTCGAATCCTTAGTATCAGCTCCACTTTTCCCCCTCCCTAGCCTCCCTCCCACCTTTGTGAACTCGAAGAATAACAGACCATTATTGTTTCCATGTCTTACATTGACCACTGTCTCCCTCCACCCATGTTTCTGTTGTCCACGCGGTGGGGGGGAGGGGGAGGAATTCTGTGTCGGTCATTGCAATCAGTTCCCTCTTCCTCCCTTCTTCTCCCCACCTTCCCCCTACCCTCCTGGTACCCCTACACCTATTTCTGTTCCTGAGGTGTTTATCTGACCTGGATTCCGTGTATTATGAGCTCTTATCTGCACCAGTGCACTTGTTCCAATCTAGCCGGAACTGAAATGCAGGACTGGGGTCATGATAGTGGGGGTGGGGGAAGGATAAGGAAACCTCAAAGAATCAGGGGAATATTGTATGTTTTATCGGTGCTGTATTGCATCCTGGTTGACTCATCCCTTCCTTGTGACCCTTCTGTGAGGGGATGTCCCATGGGCTTCAGATGGGTCTTAAGTCTCTGCTTCAACCCACCTCGTTCTCAATAATATGTTTTGTTTGTTTTCTTGTTTGTGGTCTTCTGGTGTCTGTTACCTGATTCTGCCAACACTTCACGATCACACAGGCTGGTGGGCTTCTTCCGTGTGGACTTGTGGCTTCTCTGCTTGTTTGACGTCAGACCTTTAAGACACCAGAAACTAGGTCTTTTGATAGCCGGGCCCCGTCAGCTTTCTTCACATTTGCTTGTGCAACCGCTTTGTCTTCAGCGATCCTGCTTGGAGGGTGAGCATCACAGAATGACAGGTTGTTAGGACAAAATGTTCTTGCTTGGAGGGAGGGCTTGAGCAGAGGCCCAAAGTCCATCCACTTCGTCAATGTATCGCCATATAAATAGATGGACCTAGGCCAATGCCTCTATTTTTCTGAATTAATACAAATTCACTCAAGTGAATTTACATAAGTGCACACCTATGTCTGATTATTTGGTTTTTGACACATATTTGAGAGAACCCGTACAAAAACCATGGTCTGCGGTCAGACTGGAGGTGAGAAAAGAATGTCTGTCAGGTTTGAGAAGAGAGCTGCCGTTTGCAGGGTGAGGATGACAGAGCGAAGCTGTCAGCCTCCACAGTTCAGAGCTCGAGTTTGGACACATCGAACCCCCAGTGCCTGCTTGTCATCCGTTAGAGATAACCACCAGATGGCTGAACGTGCAAGTTGAGAGTTCAGGGGAAAGATACAGTCTAAAGAGACAGAAGACAGTGAAAACGCTTGCCACGTTTTGCCTTCTTTCCAGAGAGAGAGAGAAAGTAGCCTGGGTTGGGAACGTGCCTGCCCCGTCTCACCACAGCCTGTGTCTCCTCCCCAGCCTCACTCCCAACATAACCATGGCCTCCTCTTCCTCTCTCCAGGAAGCCAGCGGGACACACAGCGGGGATTGCAAGGGATGAGTTGAAGCAAAAGATGTACCAAGAGTTGGATGTGAAAATGATCATCTGTTCTGTAAACCTTCACTAAGTCACAATAACGAGTCGCCTTTTGTTCTCAGTTTATCTTTAAGCATATTAACCTTCAGGAGCTCTGGAGGCGTGCGTAGTGGTTACCTGTGGGGAAGGAACCCTAAGATCAACAGTTCAACACCACCAGCTGCTCCAAAGGAGAAAGGAGAGGCTTTCCATCCCTGCAGAGCGGCAGTCTCGGGTCTGCCCTGCCCTGTGCAGTTGCTATGGGCTGGTATCAACTCCATGGCAGTGAGTCTGATTTGGTTTATCCTAAACTTCCGGCACATTGTTTTAAAAAAAAAAAAAAAACAGTAACAGATTAGAGCGTCAGAGGACAAAGGTGTAATCACCATGTCCACAACAGTTGAGTCAAGTCTCTGTAGAAAGGTAGTCCAGCCGAACGTTCGGGAACCACGGCTCTCCTGAGCTAAGACTGCACATTCCCGTTCATTAGATGGGAAGTGCTAGATGCAAAAGCCCACAATGGCTTGAGGAGACAGCTCTCCAGGCTAATCATAACCCCCGGCAGACTGCGCAAAGAAAACGGATGAAGATGACCCACCGCGCCTCGGTTTCCCCACGTGTGAGATGAAAAGTGCATTCCTATCCTATAGACATCACAATGCATGTCAATAAATCAGTTGGCCTTCCTGAGGAGCCTGGGAAACACAAGCCTGGCTCCCTCACCAGGCAGCCCCTGCACCTCTGTGTTGACATCACCACTGGCTGTGCGACCTGGCAGAAAGGTCTGCCTCTCTCCTCGGTAAAATGTGATGACATGGTGGTACCTCCGCTGTAAGTGCTCTGAGAGACTGTGAGGTGACCCAAGGGCAGAGCTGAGCATGATTCTTGGCACACGGATGTGCTCCATAAAGGTCAACTCTCATGGTCATTAGAATAGGCGACCTCCCTTAAAAATAGAATGCGCGGAGACATGAGTGGTCACAGCTGTGCTGTTCATAATAGTCAAAAGGGAAGGCCTATCAACGACGGATGGGCAGTCAGCACCCCATCTGTCCCTCCAGTGAGAACACCGGGGGGCCAGCGCGAGCCAGAGTTTGACTCGCTTTTCTGTACGACAGGGTGCAGTCCTATCGCTTTTCTAATGCTCCTGTTTTGAGGGAGGGGAAGATTGGGGTATCCCTTCTCTGACAGGTTTCCACCTTCCACAGTCCCACTGCATTATTTGGCAACACGAAGTAGCGAAGCACAGAGACAAGCTGCCAGGAACCCTGAGAGCACAGAAGACCACATATGACAGAAGTCCACTTCTATGAAAAAACACAGAGCAAGCAAACCCACGGGGACAAAAAGTAGATTCGTGGTAGCCGAGGGTGAAGGAAACGGGACAGGAGGAGGAACTTATCATGGGCAGGGGGTTCTTTGTTTTCTCTCTTCTTCTTACCTGTCATCTTTCCCTGGGCACATCTTCTCAGGGTGGGGAAGGGCTCATGTTAGTCCAGGTAGACTAGAGAAACAAACCCAGAAACACTCGTGAGTGTGGAAGAAAGAGGTTTCTATCAAAGAACAATTGTATATTAAGAGAACATCCCAGTCCAGATCAAGACCAGAAGTCCTGTCTTAGCCCATATGTTGGATACCAGTCTATACATTCCTCTTCAGACTCATGCAAGACATGCCATGGCACCAGACACAGGAAGGTCACAGGCCAGTGGGTGGAGAGTCATGGATCCAGTGGCGGTGGAAGCATCTCGGTGCTGGTGGGGGTCTCCACGTGGCTTCTCCAGCTCCAGGGCCCTGGCTGCCATCAGCATGGCTCCCTGTGGCTTGTCAACAGGAACGAGAAGCAGAGAGAGTGGGCCGTCCTCCTCCCAGGAGAAAAAGAGGCTATTCCCAGAATCCTCCTGGTGGGTGTTACCTTGTGACCTGATTGACAGGCTAGACACCACCCCTTCGCCCAAGTTGACAGATTATGTACTTTCCATAGGGCTCTTGCTCAGGGGACGGGGGGTGGGTGGGGGAAGGACCAGTGGGCAGACCAGGAAATCAGTTGGCCTCCTGGCCCCAGCTTTCTCCGTGGTACTTCCTTAGTCTCTAGTGTCTGAGCTCCTTGCAGGTGAGAGCGTTGTTATAGGTAAGCTTGTGGTGCCAACATGGCCAAAGCCGATAGGTAGGTCTGTGGTGACGACATGGCCAATGAACACGCGTGATCAATTGAAGGGCGGAAATAGAAAAGGCTTGGTAAGCTCCACCCTTTCGGATCTTCGGACCAGTCGGCTGCCTTGTTCGTTCTGTGCCTCAACCTCCAAGCAACACTACCCGTGGGATGCCTAATTGTGAACTGTGTATTTGTGAGTTGAGGTTCCTTCAAGCCCCGTTTCACCACGCTCCTGAAATATGCATCTCTTGAGCTGGGGACTGTTGGACTCTGTCATCTGGCTGACTGTTGGTGACCTGCTTTGCTGTTTGCTGCCTGTGGCCGGATAGCCCGAATTGCTCTACAGAGGACTACTCAGTGGTTCTCAAGACTCAAGGACTGCCCATCTACTAGCTGTCTCACACAAGTGAGTTACACCGAGCCACTGTTAACTGTTTATTTCTTATCTTACATGTATATCCTTCTATCTATATAATTATATAAAGAGAATTACTAGTGTCCTGGTTTTATTTCTCTAAGAGAACCCTGTCTGACACCGTCAACACCATGGACACGCTGGAGATGTTCCCCGTCCTCGTGCACATGCACTAACAATACTGCTCCGATCATGTGAGGGGTGGGACCCCCCATCAGCACCCAGCCAGGCAGCTCTGTGGTCCTGACATTCGAGAGACGCCCTCTCTGAGTCGCAGGCTTGGGGTTTCTGTGTGAGGGTCTACAAATATCCCAGAATCGGTGGTGTTGGTTGCACAACCTCAGAGTGGGCTGGAAACCACTGAAGTGTACCTTTCAGATGGTGAGTTTTAGGGTGTGTGCGTTACATGTTGCATGGTCATCTCCCTCAGAGGAAGCAGCCCAATGCTGCTTCCCATGAGGCAGAGAGGAAGGAGGACTCGCGTGTCCAACTTTCCCAAAGTGGTGTTTCGTGTCCCACCCTCTCATACATGACTTTCCCTCCTTCCCTCGGAACTCCTCCTCCTGTCTTTGGGCTCCACGATCCACGGCCCCGTCTCACAGAACTCAAGAACCGTCAGGGAAATGACTCCCAAGGTTGCGGGTGATCCAAGTCCCAAACCTGTGGATCAAGAGTTAGTCTGGTGGGTGTTCGTGACTCACGTGCTTGCAGGGGCTGAGGAACCCAAACCGGCAAGTCAGCTGACAGGCCGCTGGCTCAAGTTCCACGAGCCAGAGCTCAGACGATGCTGATCCACGTGCAGAATCCAGGGCATTCATATACAAGGGGCTTCCAGAAATGATGGGCAGATGGGATGGAAAGGTGATGGAATTCCCCCACGAACTTTTGGAAGCCCTTTCATGTATCGGATACAGACTTTATCCTCAAAGAAACTTAGAGTAGTGACCTGAGTCACGTCTTCTGGTCAGGTGGTGACCCAAGATACATCCAGCCTCTTCTTGGTTCATTGGCATAACGAGCGACTCCATCCAGAATGGTGCTCTAGCCACCAGCATAGAGGCTACGGTTTCCAACCCAGCACAAATGTAAGATCATAACGTCAGATCAAGGGTCTTATGAAGTAACTCGCTATACCACACATTTCAAGGAAGGGCGAGGGGGAAGGAGACGGATGCAATCGATGATACGTGACAAAAAATAATGAAGTTAAAAGTGCTGGCTATTGTTCTTCCTGAGTACTAAGTCGTCTTTCCTCTCTGTCTCAGGTCCTCTGTAGCAAGCATGAATCTGCAGCAGCCAGCCTGAAATATCTCACAGTTCTGGGCAAGGCATTGGTTTTATGATCAAAACTTTGTGGGGGGGGGGGCCTTGAACTCTACTCTTTCTTCAAAGCCTACTTCAAATATTTCCTATAAAACAGTGGATCTAGGAGTTGAAAGAAAGCCCCGTGGACAAGGACCTAAGATGCCCTGCTGTACTGTGAGACATGATGGTCCACCCGGCTGAAAGTGTGGAGCTTTGAAATAGGGCCCGTTAGAGTGGAGTGACCAAACTGGTCCGTGCCTCCCCTCCCTAGATCACTGCGGGAACCACCCTTGGGGACTTCTATCTCTACATCATTGGTAAGTGGAAGGTTATGCCAGCCTTCAAGGTGAGATGGGGGACTAGCCCCAATACACCCTTCTTTCAGATGCCAAGAACCCCGAAATGCCACTTGGACAGGATTCGATTTCAGTGACTGGGTCAAGATGCTTACTTCATTCTCTGTGTGCCAATGCCATTTTTCTTCTTGCTGTGTCAAACCAAAATCAGACCCATCAAATCAATTTTAACTCACAGTAACCCTTACACAGGGTTTCTGAGGTTGTAAATTGGGGGTTCTCAACCTTCTCCATGCCTCGACCCTTTCATACCGTCCCTCATGTGGTGGTGACCCCCCCCCCGCCCCGCCCCAGTCATGTCATTATTTTCGTTGCTACTTCACCACTGTAATGTTACTATTGTCATGAATTGCCATGTAAATATCTGATATGCAGGGTGTATTTTTTGTTGTTGTTGTTTTTAATTTTATTGGGGGCTCTTACAGCTACTACAGCATTCAGTACATCATTTGTATCAAGCACATTTGCACACATATTTCCACATACATTTCCCAATATTTTCCACCTGAGCCCTTGATACAAGCCCTTTTTAAAAAAAAACCCTCCCCTTTCCCTCCCCCCCCCTTTTTAAAAAAATTGATCATTTTATTGGGGGGTGCAGGGTGTATTTTCATTGTTATAAGTGGAACATGCTTAAACACACTTAAAGCATAGTGCTTAGTCACACAACAATATGTAATTATACACTGTGAAATATTGATGTGTTTTCCAGTGGTCTGAGGCGATCCCTGTGAATGATGCCTCTGTTGCAGGGCCTTCTCCTGAGGATTCTGGGAACTTCTTCCCTGGAGGCAGGACACACTCTGCTTCACATTCCTGATGACAAGTTACACGGAACCACACTGAAGGCAGCCAGAGCCTTAAAGATGCTTCCACCACCACTGGAGCCAGAACACTTTCTACACTCAGGCCTGTGATCTTCCTGCATTCAGAATCATTGCGTGCGCTGCGTGAGTCTCAAGAGGACTGTATGGGCTAGGATCAGATACATGGGATAATATCAGACTTATGGACTTGATCTCGACGGGGCTGGCATGTTTTCTCAATATACAATTGCTCTTTGATATAAAGCTCTCTCTGACACATATGAGCTGTCTATGGAATTGTTTCTCTAGTCAACCTGGACTGACACACGTCTCATGGAAGCCCCTTAACTCAAAGTGATCGTGTTTGCCGGAAGAAGCAGAGGGACCGCCCACCCAGGGCGGATCCTGGTGGTGCACAGGTAACTTGCTCCGCTCTGACCAAAAGGTTGGGTTGCTAAGTCTCCGCAGAGGTGCCGGTGATGGACTTCTAAAGCCCGCCCACTGACAACCTGTGGGTCACAAGTGTGCTCCGACACCTGGGAGCTGGATGCTGTGCATTAAAATCAAGTCCAGAGCAACAAGGTTTCAGTTTTGTTCCTAAGAGGTTTTTATTTAACCGTGCAGAACGCCGGATGTTCAACGCCCACTTGGGAAAGTCCAGGGCAAAGCAGGCTGAGTCCCCCGGGTGCCAGTCCAACTGATGGACTGCACACACTCATAGCTCTGAAATATCTTTAGAACGGGTGAAAGGGGGTTACAATCAACACATCCTCACTGCCATCACGTCAACTCCAACTCACCGTGGCGCTCTAGGACAGGGGAGAGATGCCCTGTGGGCTTCTGAGAGGGTAGCTTTATGGAATAAAAAGCCTCCTCTTTGCCCCTCGTAGCAGCTGGTGGTTTTGACCTGCTGACCCTGAGATTTGCAGCCCAACTGGGAAGCACTATGCTACCGCTATATTACTGACAGGTGTCTGAGTCACCAGGGGCACTGGGAGAATCTAAGAAGACAAAAAGCAGCTGTTCACAGAGCCTGACGAACACCTCTGAGACACCCAGCAGACGTCCGCCAGCAAAACACGGTCTTTCCTCAAAGCCCGAGAGGAAAACTATCAACCAGGCAGGTGTAAGATCCGAGGATCCAGAAGCGTTAGAACATGTGATTGGTGACTCACTTTGTCCCAAGGTTAAGCTATTCACACACACACACACACACACACCTTCACAAGCCTGCCTCCCTGGGGGACAGTGAATGGAAATACTGTACTCGATCGCTCCACAGTTACTGACCATGAACGAGGGGGGCCACAGAGGCCGCTGCCTTCCAGGGGTTCCTGTGCTGGGAGACAGTACAC
>PVJH01048577.1:0-10736 GCA_004026705.1 Nesogale talazaci
GGGTGTCATCATTGTATTTGTAAAATTATGTTTTTTAAAATAATATACTAAAGGGTGTTTTCAAGGAATAGCTGATGGTGTGACAACTGGATCAGATTCTACTACCTGACAAACATTAACTGTTTGTTCTCATAGTGGTCACGTTATTGTTCATGTTCCTTGAAATGTTGTCCCAGGTTGGGCTCTCTGGAAACACACTTTATGACATTTGTTGAGGTACAAGATATTTAATGTCTTTCGTTTTGCTGCTTTCGTTATGATTTTTATATAACCTATTTTAAAATGCCGAGGAACATGGGTGGTGTAGTGGTTAGGTGTTGGGCTGCAATTTGCGTGGTTGGCGGTTCAAAACCAGCAGCTGCTTCATGGGAGAAAGGCTGAGTTTTCCACTCCTGTAAATAGCGACAGTCTTGGAAAACCTTAGAGGGTGATCATGGGTCAGCATTGACTCAATGGAAATGAGTTTTTGGATTGTTAATGCTAGACCTGGCAATATAGCCCCTGTTTTTTGGTTCTCAAATTTGAATATATGAGTATATGAATATATTTGAATATATTTCGTTCCTTAATCCATTTTGAATTTGCTTTTGTGCTTTGCACGAGTTTCATTTGGGAATCCAATTTTCCCAGCATCATTTATTGAAGAGCCTCTCTTTTCCCCCTTCGAATGGACTCAGTACCCTTGTTGACTAGAGGTGTGTAGGTTTATTCCTGGCCTCTCTGTTCTGCTCCATTCGTTCCTGTGTTGGTTGTTATATCAGTGCCAGCCTCCCCTGCGGTACCCCTTGGAATCTGTTATTCTACGTGTTATTTCCATAGGTTTACTTAACCTGGGACACACACACACAATTAAGACAGAACACAAACAAATGCCCCAACTACAATGACACAATGAAACAAAGGAAAACTTCAATTAAGAGCAAAACAGAAAAATATTAAAATCTGGAGTAATTATCTATTGGGTCCGAGATCCCTGACAAAGTGTCACAGCTTGACTAGCGACAGCTTGACTAGTAACAGCAACACCCTGCAGTGTTCTCTGTCTGATAACAAGGCCTTTCCCATTTCTGGTTCATAGAGGGAATTCCCCAGTGGCTTAATCCACGTGGGATACCCTGCAAACGGGCTTTGGGCTTTCACTGTCATCTCAGCCTTAGGCAAACCAGGTGTTCAGAATTCAAATCCTAATATCATTCCCTCCTCTGGGTTTGAATTTTATTGTTTGCAATTCTGGGGTCACACAGGCTGGTGTGTTTCTCCCACGTGGACTTAGCTAACACCTCATTTAGATGGCTGCTTGTTTTAAGACAAGTCTCCAAGACCCGACATTATCCTTTCTGAGAGCTGGACACCATCTGCTCTCTGCACCACACTACAGCCTTCATACTTTCAGTGGATAGTTATTGAGCAGGGCCATGCCATAAGAACTAATTGTTCGGGGCTAAGCCCCGGTGGCGTAAGTGGCTGAGTGCGGGGCTGCAACCCGCGGGCTTGACGGTTCAAATCCAGCGGCGGCTCTCAGGAATGGCACTGGGTAGCACCCACGATCACCAGAGGCAGTGATGCCCAAAAAACAAACAAAAACAAAACAAAACAAAAAGAACTAATTGTTCTTAGACTGGGCTTACAACTAAGTGTGAGCTCAAAATCCATTCATAAGTCGATGGTATATATATATGTATATGTATATATATATTTGGTTCACTGTAAAGACATCATCATTATTTTATTGAAGAACATTATAAATTACGTCCATATGGCAAATGGTATTGTCCTATTTATTTTGTCACAGCCTCCATATTTGTCTATCACCTTCAGTTATGTCTTTTGTCCTCCTGACTTGTCTCCTTCAACTTCTTGCATTTAATTCTACACACTACCCCTAGACAATTGCATCTACTCTTTTTATTTAAACTGTTTAAAAGAGGAGCTTAGTCCTTGTCCCTCACCTTAAGTTCACAATCAAACTCACCAACTAGATAAAAATTTCAAAATACAGCAAATGAGCAAATCTTTGAGCTTTCTGCCTAAACTTTCCAAAGTGAAACCAAAAAATGTTTCTAAAAACTCTATCTAGTAACAACTGGGGTCTTAGCAACTCAAGAGGTGCCAGGTAAGGTTCAACTATTGCTATTTTCTTGTCCGGGAGAAAAAAGAGTGCTGAAAATCAGGAGAAACGTGGAAACAATTAATCCAACGGACTAATGGACTGTGAAAAGATCAGTCTTTACAACCACAACAATGTTGCACTAGGCCTCCATGTACTTACCTACTTTTCTTTATTAGCTTTGTAACATTCCCAGAATTTATGATGCATGAACTTGCTTTTTGTGTTTCTCTCTAGAAGTTAGAGATTCATTCTTTTTGTATTGAAATTATTTCATAAATGAGGATGTCTAATCTATTTATAGTGTATGACTCAGTAAGATTTCTGTACTTTAATATGGTTTGCTTTAGTTACCTTTAGCTACTCATTTAGCTTCCTTAGCAGTAAAAATGGAAACAAATAATCAGCTTGTGATATCACCCAGAGAAAGGGAATATTAGTATTACCACACTGAGATGGATTCTTTTAAGTCCCAGGGGGAAGCAATAGAAATCAATTAATTGCACTGTCCCTGATAGACATGGTGAGATGAAACTGTCAGAGCAGAAAACAGCATAAGAAGAAGAAACTACATCTCTCAACTTAATCACAATATTGTTGTTTAGTAGATGGTTAGAAACCAAGAAGTACCTTTTTCCTTAAAACCTAGTTGCGATATTTTAATGTTTTTTCCCCAGACATTTTCCTTTTTCAAATGTATTTAAAAAAACCTTTCTAAAGTAAAAGGAAATAGAGGAAAGAATTAGGAGGCAAAAGACATTTATAGAGGTATAACGACTGGCATGTATAGATGAAATATACTAATATATAATGATAGGGATATAACTCTACATTCATATAGTTACATGTTAAGTATTGAGGTAGCAAACGGACATTGGATTCAAGTCTTCCCTCAACACATCTGTGATGCTCACCTTCCTGACATGATCACTGAAGACAAAATGGCTGCATAAGAAAAAGTGGGGAAGAAAACTGATGGTGCCTGGATATTAAGAGATATAGCATTTGGAGTCTTAAAGGCTTGAAGTTAAACAAGCGGCCCTCTATCAGGGAAGCAACAAAGCCCACATCGAAGCACACCAGCCTGTCTGATCCCAGGTATCTAGGGATCAGCCATCAGAAGTTAAAAAACAATCAATCTTATTGATGCCAGTGAGAGAAAGAGGGTAGAATGGAGACCCAAATCCCATCTGTAGACAATTGGATAGTCCCTCACAGAAGGGCCACGAGGAAGGGACAAGTTAGCTAGAGTGTAGTATAGCACCAATGAAGCACACAACTTTCCTCTAGTTCTTTAATGCTTCCTCCCCACCACTATCATGACCCCAGGTCTACCTTACAAACCCGGCTAGACCAGAGCATGTACATTGGTATATTTAAGAGCTCTTGTCACATGGAATCCCAGAGAGAAAACCCCCACCCAGGAACCAGTACTTGGAGTAGCGATACAATGAGGGCAGAAGGAAGGTTGGGGGGAGAAGGGAGAACTGATTGATGTATAGCACCCCCCAGAGGGATGAACAACAGAAATGTGGGTGAAAGGAGACAGCAGATAGTGTAAGACATGAAGATAATAATAAGCTATAATTTATCAGGGGTTCATGAAGAGGGGAGGGTGGGGAAAGGAGGGGAAAAGAGGAACTGATACCAAGGACTCAAGTAGAAAGAAAATATTTTGAAAACGATGATGGCAACATATGTACAAATGTGCTTGATACAATTGATATATGGATTATTATAAGACCTTTAAGAACCCCCAAGAAAATTATGTATATATATTATATATATTCCCTTCCTGTCTCCATTCTAGGAGAATGTTAGAAAAAAATCAATCCCTCTGTCTCCGTGTGTTATTGATCTTACAAATTGCTTATAAATTGTGTTTGGGAAACTTTGGCTTTTATTCAAGACCAGAAGAGCTGCTACCAACTGCTCTGAATAGTATCTAATTTAGGAAGACTTGAATAAAATAGGAGAAAAATGTGAAACAGTACTCAAAATCATAAAAGGGACAAAGCTTACTGATCACACAGAGACTGGTGGTAAACCCAACACTATATGTAGGTAACCCTTACCCTTCATGTCTGGAACATAACTCACCTTTGTGTTTGAATCGAAGAATAGCATTTACACAAGGACAAAGGTATGAAGATTCGGAAAGAAGAAGGAATGGAAAGTGGAAAGAGAGGAAGCAGGATAAACAGGGGTGCATTGAAGGGAATTGCAATGGATGAACTGAACCACAATGTGTATGAATTGTTGAGTGGAAAACTGATTATCTGTCCTGTAAATCTTCACCTAATTCACAATGTAAAAGTTTTAAAAATCATTCATCAGATGAAATATACCTTTTTTAGGATCCCTGGTGATACTGTGGAGTGTTGGCTATCAAGTGCATGGGCAACAGTTCAAGTCCACCATCCCCTTTGTCAGAGAAATTTAAGGCTGCTGCCTCCCTTACAGATGTAAAGTTTTGGAAACACTAGACAGGGTCACTATAATTTAGGATCAACTCTATGGCTTTGAGATTTTTCCTTTGGTTTCTGGAATTAAAATCATCCTTAACATCCTATAACTCCCAGAGCCACAACAACCCACAAGCAAATAACACTGCTTTGTAATTAACAGCAGCAAGTGAAGTGAGAATGTACCCAATGACCAGAAATGTTCTTGAACTCTCTCTAAGAAGCCAACAATACATTCCTCAGCTTCTTGCTCCTTCTGTATTAGCATTTGTACATATACTTTAAGCATTTGTATCTTTTGTTTAGTAATTCATGAGGCAAGCAAGAGAGAGTGTACAACTTCTGGGTGGGTTTTAGCTAATCCTTCTGAATAATGACTGGCAGACCCTCAGACTCAGTGAAAAAGATTACTTAACTCAACCTGAATCCTCAGTGGGGTTGGAGGTGAGAATGATGTACCATAAATGGGGCTTCGTGGACCATACTATGGTGGCTGGTGGCTGGTGTGATGCTGAGTGGTATGCCATCAGTATTTCCAATACCAGTAGGGCACTCAAAGTGAACAGGCTTCAGAAATGCTTCCAGACTAAGAACAGATTATGGAGAAGGAATAAGTTTTCACATCTGAGGAACTAGCCTTAGAAAACTTCATAAGTGGCAGCTGAAACTTGTCAGAGACAGTGTTGGAAGATGAACCACTCCTGTTGGAAGACACTCAAAATATGACTGGAGAAAAACTGTTCAAGTTAGAAGCAACCATAATAATATGTAGGGAGTACATTTTTTTAGCACCTTGTTGTGCTGATGGGGCACAACTCAAGACAAGAATAAACAGATATAACCATCCATTTGTAATTGCAAAAGGGAATGTATACAGTAAGAATCCAGGGAAATTGGAAATCTTAAAAAATAAAATGGAATTCATAAAGATCAGTATTTTAGGCATTAGTGTATTAAAATGCATTAGTATTGGTCATTTGGGGCAATTTGCTATTGGCCATGAGTTGCACAGTTGTATGGCTTTCTATGCCAGGGATGACATATCAGGAGGCATGTTATCACAATTATCAGTGACAAGAACATTTCAAATTCCATCTTTGAAGTACAATGCTGAGTGACAGGACAATACACCAACAAGGCAGCCCAGTTAACACAATTATTATTCAAATTTACACATCAACCTCTAAAGCTAGTGATAACAAAATTGAAGAATTTTACCAGCTTCTTACCATATCAGTAAGCCTATACAGATGACTAGACCTTAGGACAACAAAACAAATAGGCTTACACAACAACAATATAATAACCCAAGTTTCTGAGCTAATAAAGCAAAATCAAAAATATTTATGTGCTGAATTTCTAAATCCAGGATATAAGCCCAGAGCAGCAAAGTGATGAGATTTAAGATCCTAGGGAATTCTGCTTGGGATTTGTCTCCACTAAGATGGTTTCATCCACAAGTTCTGACTCAGGAGTTACATAATACTCAATGTCATCATTGTTGGCTCCAAAGAGACCAAAAGGTACAAAGGACAATTACTCTCTTCTTTTGTCTAATGAGGCTTTCAGGGAATATGGCCCCTATGGTCATGGTGACTCTGTAAATGCCTCTCTGTGATTCCCACAAACAGCTTCCTTGAACAGAGGAAGAAGACTATGAACCCAGTTCCTCACCTGTTCAGGACCTACTTACCATTGCAAAACTTTCTGATCCCCATGATATATAGAAGCATTGAGCAGTCATAGAGGGATAGAGAACACACGATTGTTATAATACCAACTTCCCTCAGGTAAGCTCATAGCCAAAGAGACATAGATTGCTTAGTAAGACATGAGGTTCATTTAGAAACTCCTTTTGTTAAATCTGCCAGATCCAGGAAACAATAATAGGAGTACTAAATTTGTGGACCATATATTGAGATAAACTCAATAATCAGCTATTTCTCTTATCTTCGTATGCATTATTAAACACTGAAAATGAATAGGGAAATATTCAATGAAACAAACACTGTCCGAGATGGGTTTAGAATGTACCTGTGCTTGTTTGTGGTATTTTTTTGTAAAATAAAAAGGATGAATCAAGTGGGTCTAACATCATTTAAAACTGGTAGTCAGCAGTTGGTGGAGTAGGGACTGGGGGCAGATTCTGACTGAGCAACACTGACACAGGAAACATGCTCATAGCTGGAGCCTGACTTGTCCCAGCAGAAATCTCCATTCCTAGGTCCCATCCTTTCTCATCTCTACATCCTATCCTAGACCTATGAGTGGAGCAAACCAGTCCAGTGGCTCTGAGTTCCTGCTCCTGTGGCTCTCCAGGAAGCCTGAGGAGCAGCAGCAGCTCCTCTTCATGCTCTTCCTCAGCATGTACTTGGTCACCGTCCTGGGCAACCTGCTCATCATCCTGGCCATCAGCACGGACTCCCGCCTGCACACCCCCATGTACTTCTTCCTCAGCAACCTGTCCTTCGTGGACATCTGCTTCACCTCTACCACCATACCCAAGATGCTGACCAACCATGTTCTTGGGAGTCAGACCATCTCTTTCCCTGAGTGTCTCACGCAGATGTATTTTTTCATTGTCTTTATCAATATGGACAATTTCCTCCTGACTGTGATGGCCTATGACCGCTTTGTTGCCGTGTGCCACCCCTTACACTACACAACAAAGATGACCCCTGGGCTCTGTGTCCTGCTGGTCGCTGTGTCTTGGGTTGTTGCCAGTCTGCATACTCTGTTGCACACTCTGCTGACAGCTGGACTCTCATTCTGTGCAAACAACAGGATCCCCCACTTCTTCTGTGATGTGGCTTCTCTCCTGAAACTTGCCTGCTCTGACACACATGTCAGTGAGATGATGGTTCTCACGGAAGGGGGTCTGATGACGATCACCCCATTGCTTTGCATTCTGGTTTCCTACTTTTGCATCACTGGTGCTGTCCTGAAAATCCCATCGGCCAAGGGCCGATGGAAAGCCTTCTCCACTTGTGGTTCCCACCTGGCTGTGGTGTCCCTCTTCCATGGGACCATCATTGCTGTGTATTTCAGCCCTTCCTCCACCCACTCGGCAGAGAACGACATTGCAGCTGCTGTGATGTACACGGTGGTGACCCCCATGCTGAACCCTTTCATCTACAGCCTCAGGAACAAGGACATGAAAGCGGCTCTGAGAAAAATGATGGGCAGGAAGAGAGAATCTACCTGACAAAGGACCCACAAAAAGTAAATGATCTACAGGTACAGAAACCTAGGGGGCACTCATGATAAGTTAGTTGTCTGGGTGTATAAATAATTTAGACTTAATAGTCACAATAAATACCTATGGATGAACTCTGACTTAACTACAGCTAGTAGTCCACAACAATAGTGGTTGTCAATTACTGGCATATACAATGTTCTATGAAAAGTTTTACCTTTGAAAACTCCAAATAACAATATATTTTTTTATTCCCCTGGTAAAAATTCCCTCAGAAGCCCCAACCCCAAAGTGTTACCACCCAGTTGATTTGACTGACTCGGGGCACCTCTGTAGAATGGAGAGACCGCCCCCCCCATGCCCCGGGCTTGGCCAGCCTGTGCGTCTTTCTGAGACGACACTGCCGCCGGTTTCTCTCACAGAAAGCCTGGTGCAGGATAAAATGCCCTAAGAACCCAACTCGCTCACGGCGTCATTCTGACGCGTGGAACCGTACGGGACAGCGTGACATGACTTCTTAGGGTTCCTGAGAGAGATACTAGGGTGGGAGCGAGCAGCCCCTCTTGCCCCCGTGGACTCGCTGGTGGGATGGAGTTGCCGGCCTTGTGGGCAGCAGCTTAACACTGACCCGCCGCCCCACCAGGGCACCTTGACCCAGAGCCATGGCAAAGTGGATCCACTGTCTTAGAGTTGATTCCACCTCACTGAGACCCTATAGGAGGAAGTAGAGCGGCCCCTGTAGAATTTTTGAGACTGTCCATTCTTACAAGTCAAAAGGCCTGGTCATTTTTCTGCAGAAAGAATTGTGGCTTTGAACTTCTGACCTTGCAGTTAGTTACCCTAACACGGAACCCACTAGGCCATGAGGGCTGTTTTCTGCATTTTCAACTGAAAGAAGCAATCAATGAAAACTACTGGCATCGAGTCAAAGCCGTCTCCTAAGAGCCTTGAAGGTCGGGAAAGAACTGCTCCTGTGGAATGGGGGCCCACGGGCGCAGCTATGGGCCTGGGGTGCTGGCCATCAGTAGAGGAAGCGGGGTCCTCTGTGAGAGCTTCAGGGGAGTCAGCATCGCGCCCGAGACCCGGACAGCACCAGTGGGTTCCGTGTGTGGGTGCTGCCTCGGTTGGCTGTCCAGGGGGCCTGAGATGTCAGAGATCGGGGCCTCTGGCCCACTGGAAACCCCCACTGGAAGCAAGAGGAGGAAGAGAGCAGCGAACGTGCGACTGTGGTGGGTACTGCTTCTGGAAGACTCCCAGACCAGAGGCTGGTGGGACGCAGGTTTCCAAAAGACCACCAGCAAGAGGGGGCTGTGGGGATCCAGAGACTTCAGTAAGGACGCTGGCTTTGAGTGCTCGGGGGTCTTCACCTTCTAGGCCGTGGTCAAGTGTTGCTGTCTTCTCCTTCAAAAACAGTGAACACCCCCCGGAAGGCGGAAAGCAGTGGGTGGTGGGTTCGCATGCGCATCTGAACAAATAATAATTCAGGGGTACAGGGAGGCCACTGGACTTCCAGGTACTGCCTACCCAGTCCTGGGAGGGGCATAGGCGTGAGCAGCCTTTAGCTGGGGTAAAGGCTTGGTCCAGGCCCCGGAGCTGGGACCCCTTCCACAGCCGGTCTCCCATTGTCCTCAGATCGGGTGACCTTTGAGAGAACTCTAGAAGAGGAGATCATGGGAGTGAAGCCTGATGTCCTGTCTCCCCAAGTCCACGCCAGAGAAATGGCAGTCAGCAGGGGGTGCATCCGGTGTCACAGCAAGAGGCAGGCAAGCTGGCCTGAGGAAAGGTGCTTGCCGATCCCTCTACCTGACCCTGGGGCAGAAAGGGCCAATGGTTGCCACCCCTGTTCTCTGTGACAACCCCTGCACCCCACCTACAGTTCTGGGGGGCTTGACCTGCATGCGGCCAGCCCGGTCAGCCTGCAGTGGGCAGGTGTGCACAGGACTCAGCCTGAGGAGCTACTGACCAGGGCAGACACCTGAAGGTTGCTCTCTCTTCTGCCCATTCACCCCTCCCGAAGCCAGCAAGGAGCTGAGGCACCAGTGCCCTCCCATGGAAGGCTTCAGTGTCCTCTAACTAACTTCAGTTTCCTATTGTTTTAGGGTGCTTTCTTGTTGATGAAAATGAACCTACAGTAAAATATACAATTTCCCCCCACAAGAACTGTTCCTGTGAGTTTCTGAACCTCTAAGTAAGTCTTCATGGCAGTAGAAAACCCAGTCTTTCCCCACAGGGAGCACCTGGTGGTTCTGAGGTCCTAATTTTGCAGTTTGAAGCCCAAGTAACCACTATATCACCAGGGCTTCTTCTGAATCGACAACTCAGAAAGGCAAAACTCACACCCTTTGAGTGGTTCTGGGGATTCGGGTCTGGGGCTTCACTTCAATGAGCACATTCTTCTGGGTATGGATGTAAACCTGCAGCAGGCCAGCTCGGTTCAGGGGGCTGTCCACCAGCATCAGTAAACTCTGGTGGTCTGTGTCTGGCCTTACTTTCTTCAACAGCATACACTTGTGCTCATCACAGATGAGCAGGTCATACGTCTTGCCTGCCTCGACTGTCTCCAGACTGGCCTCTTCAGCACCACAATGAGCTGACAGTCTCCAATCTTGCTTCCTGCCTAGAGACTGAGGTTGCTTGGGGAGCCCAGCACCCCAGCTCCACTCCTGGTCTGCCCACCACTCACGAGGCTGCAATCAACCTCTGGGTGCGGCCACCTTGATACCTGACCCGGACTTACAGTAGCTGTCTACTTCTTAAAGAAGATCACAATCTTGAAAGGCCGAAAGCACAGTTCTTTCCTGCACACGTAGGTTTGCTGTGAATCAGAATAGACTCAATGGCAAACATGCCTGATTTCTCCCAAAGAAACAGTTTAATATTTCTTACTTGATCTGTCCTGGATAACTTGCCTTTCCCTTCACCCTCATCCTTGAAGAAGCAAATCAATGTCACCTCCATTGTGAAACCA
>PVJH01048578.1:0-10729 GCA_004026705.1 Nesogale talazaci
TATCAACCTGGCTGCTAAACACATGTGGTATTCATTGAAGGGTGGAGAAATAAATGGCTCAGTGAGCCTAGTCTTTCTAGTTCTCGGTTCTCTTGCTCTCTCATGGTCAGACCAGGGTGCAGCTGCCTTAGCCAGGTCCCTGCTTCAGAGGGCAAGCCTCGCTTCCTGTGAGACATCCCTGAGGAGAAGCCTCATGGACCTACCCTGATGCAGTTCTGGGTGCTGGAGCAGCCTCGTGGAGAACCCTGCTAGCGCCGAGATGCTTATACATTCACTTATTTTGTTTTCCTCCTGCAGTTAGCGTCATTGCATGTGTTTTGTGAGATTAAGGAAGACTCTGTAGCTTGGTGTCAGATATATGGGCTCATGTTGGACTTAATGGGCTTGGACAGCACTGAATTGGGATACTTTCTTAATGTACACTTAGCCTTTATATAATATATATATGTGAGTTTCTGTGTATTTGTTTTCCTGGTTTACCCAGACTAGCATATTACTTCTTAACTGTAATTTTGCTACTGTTATGAATCATAATGTAAATATGCGATGTGCAGGAAATATTTTCATTGTTACAAATTGAACATATGGTGACTAAAGCATAGGGATTAATCAGAAAACAACAGGTAATTATATATTGTAAAATACTTATTACTAATTATAAATAAATGAAAGTGTCTTGAAGCATGGTGTAGCATGGATAAGTGTTCACGGCAGGTACTCATTGTGGGCGTATCTAGATGTGGGTGGATTTGCCTGGAGGTGGATAGAGAAGCACTGTCTCAGTTCCTTTGGAATCATGTGTTTTCTGAAGGTGTCAGGTGATCCCTCTGGAAGGGTCGTTCAATCCCAAAGGGTCACAACCCTCAGGTTGAGAAGGGCTGCTGAAGAGACGCTGTAAGTCAGAAATAGGTGGATGGCAGTGGTTTACTTTGGCAAGTGTGAGAGAGGGGCAGTTTCACAGACTTCTAGTTGCTTTTTCTCACACAAGACTTCTTACTACACAAGCCCAGGCCTCAAGTGATAGTTGTAACAACGGCCAAATATGTTGGTCTCAGTGATGTATTTGGGAGTGATTAGGCAGACTTACAGACCCAACAGGTCCACTTTAAATGGAAACTTGGCCAGACCTCATTTATTTTCTGTCCTCAGTAGGCTTTCATTCCAACAGGGGATCCGTGCTAACTCTCTGGACTCCCGGGTCTCAAGATTCATTGTGACCCAATAGTCCTTGACATAATGGATGATTCAAAAAAGAGAAGAAATAATGGGTGATTATTTTCAACTAGTGACTCAGGTCAATGGTCCTTTGAGAGAAGGATCTACCCACAACAGATCTATGAGTTCCGGGTATGAAAACTGACTCAAGTTCAGAAACTTGGGAAGAGCCTAACATTTTATGAACGCTCCTGTCCTCAGGCTCCCATTCATCCTTGCTTAATTTCATATACTGGTACAAGCTGAGTAGGGTACTTCTCAATGACCCATCATCTTGCCACTCACAGCACCGCAGTCGGTCTATTAACCGCATCCATGAACTTGGCAGCACAGGCCCCTTGCCCATCTCTGTGATCACTGATGCCCTATGGTTTCTTACAGTTCACTCACTGTCTGGCCTCTGAGGTTTTGTGGTTATCGGCGTGCTAAATTCTCAGCATGTTTTCCTGTAGAATAAAGCTGGCCTACAGAGAAGAGCCATTACTCAACTCTTTAGTGAGACATAGCCTTCATATGAATGAATTATCTGTAGACTGGTAAATCCTCTAAACTTTTCTATGGAACACGCTGGACTTTCATATCATACATAACATATCCATTCGACAAGTCCATTTCCCTGGATTTTTAAATCCCTTGACTCACTATCTTCCAGAGCAAAGTTGTCCATTTCATGGTCATTCTTTTTGAGACACTGCCTTTTTCTTATTTTCTTGGGGCTATCTAACTAAGGAGTTCAAACCCCTTTTCAGAATTTTTGCCAAGATGTTAATTAAGTCCTGTACTTTGGGCAAACATTCGTAGACCAAAAAACTATTTCTAATCCAGTTTTACTTAATTTCCTCAGAATTCATTATCACATAGACTCTTCCAGCATCTACCAGTGTCTGTCAGTCACACTTTCAGCTGATTTGGTTATAGACCTTCTCACAATAACTCAGACCTGACACATCCCCAGCTGAGTGATGCTGGGACTTCATCCTAATCGCAGTCCTTGTGACCAAGAGGGGAAATTAGGGTTGGTTTTGAGGGGAACATCTGTTGGGACCCTTAATGAGAGAAGCTTCTGCCCACTCAAAGGGGATGGAAGTGTTGATATTCAATGTAGTGAACTGGATCAACTCTGCAGGCTTAGAAGGCTCAAATGATTGGATGGTACACTTATAGACATTCATCTAAATGACCACATGGTGTGTGTTAGGACCTTAACCATGGCCTTAGCCTTAATGTAACAGATCTACGTGGTTGAACATTTAACCACCTTTTAAATGTAACCACTCTGACTATTGACTCTTGGGCTTGGTTCCTCAGCTTTTGGCTTTCCCTCTGCTGCATCTGAGAGCCCATTCATAATCAAACAAAGAGGCTGTCTGGCTTTTACACAATACTTTAAAGTGTCTATTATTCAAGCTCAGTTTTTCCCTGTCTTTTAGGAGAGCATCCATGGATTTTTGACAATAGTGATTCAACGTCTTATTCTTGGATCTTCCATTTTTAAAATGTGTTTCAAACACTTGGACCAGCTAGTTCATTCCCTTCTACCAGCCGAGCATCAAATATACTATTGGTGAAATGAGATCAACACTTTGGTCTGGAGGTTATCTGGACTCCACCTACTGTCAGTGATGGGGGTCCTCACTGCAGAACTTTCTCATGGGTTGACATAGAGTTGAGTATGGAGGAAGCTTTTTTTTTTACGAGTCAGTACTTGTGAAGAAGGGGGTGTAGAATTGCATAGGGAAAAATCAATTTTCAAAAATGTACTGTGATGTAGGCTTGGCAAAATTGCATACTGGGGACCTTAAGAGCAAATATGTCCCACTATTCTTTTCACATAGGATGATCTAAACATCTTGTCTTTGAATCTGCTATACACTCAAGCACTCAAAAGTCCTATGTACCAATAGTATGCTAGTTGAACAACCAAAGCCTGGAGTCCATGATGATCTAGTCAATGAGGTCAGGATGCCCCAAGGTTTCTATATAGATGGAAGTTGATAGGCTTTAGAAAATGGGTTTGTTTAAATTCATCTATTATGTGCAATCTGTTTAGTCACTATCTAGCCACACTGACCTGGTCATCCATGAACACACTAGAAATGGGGTGCCACATCACTAAGTAGAGTTGCTGTTCTCTGTAGGCTAAAGATCAAGGGGGTGGGAAAAACTTCAGTGAAATAGGGTCTCAAATTTAATGGAACATTCGAAACCCAGACTGTGGGGGCAGATGTCCCTGCAGTCACAATGCAGGGTTGTTTTTGATGAGGGGCGATCCTTTCAGTAAGCAAAACCTCAGGTAGAAAAGCAGATTATCCTCTTGCATGAGAAAAAAACATGAAGATCTACTTTGATTCACGAGAAGTAACTTAGAGAATGTCCAGGGCTTGGAAAGAATAAAATTGAAGAGTGGACAGTGAGGAGCTCTTAGAAGCACAAGTGATAAAGTTCAGAATGTTCACAGAGTGTGGAGGAATTTGAGTGTCTAGTACGCATTCATAAGATCCAGTCATGAAACGCAAGTCTCAAAACAATCGGTTCTGTACCTATCAATCACCCTCTTGCAGCATCCCCTCAGACCATGACAAAATGGTTCTGCTGTCAGGAATGGAAGTTATGCAGAAGAAAGCAATGGAGCCTTCTCCTTCCAACATACTATGGCTATTTACAACCTGAAAGGCCATCAGCTGCCCACTGACAGGAAGGTCATACTGGTCTTTTTGTATCATGGAAGACGCTGGGCCAGCATCCCCCTCAGTAGTGTGAAGCCCCCAACGATTCCATGGGAGAAAGACAGGGCTTTCTGCTCCTGTAAAGAATCACATTTAAGGCTGAGCCCCGGTGGCATAGTGGTTGAGTGTAGGACTGGGCCCACTGGCTTGTAAGTTCAAATACAGCAGCAGCTCTCCAGGAGCAAGGCTGGGCCTCCCACTCCCACCAAAGGACAGTGAAAACCCCCCAAAAATTTTTTTTTAAAGAATCACATTTATTGTACTCTTGTTTTGTTTTCATTGTTCTTATTAGGGTATATCTCAGGTGTTATGTCATTGGAGATCATCCTCTTGAAGTTGCATTAGATGTTTTTCTGGTTTTGAGTATATGAAAACTAGGATAGATAAACCTATACAGAGATGATGTCAAGAAGTCCAGGAGGAAAAAGAATGCCTAGAAACTGATTGGGTCAGCAATTGTACAATTTCATTTGATGTGATTGAATTATGGAATGATGAATGTATAAATTCTCAATTAATAATAAATTAAAAAGAAAGAGCAATGGATCCAAAAGAAAGTGGGGCTGATCCAGTCTGGGACACCACCTACCCCTGGGCAATTCTACTCAAACTGTTAGGGTGTCTATGAGTAGGCCTTAACTCCAGGGCAGGGAGTTTGGTTCTAAGTTTGCTTACTTTAAGCCCATCATTGGTAACTACTTTTATTTATTGCTCATCCCAGGGTACTGTACAAATCCATGCTTGTTCCCCTAATCCCTGATCTCACCTTTAAAAATAGTCTCTATTTAAAACTCCCGTCAATGACCTAATTTTGCCCTGTCATATTTCCAAGTAAAGAGAGTCCTTAAAAAAAGTTTTGAAGTTATAATATATCATTTATATAGGTGATATCCAGTGCGTACCAACACATGGGAGAACTGTACCCCATAGGATTCTCTGAGGCTGATTTTTCCAACTAGATCACCTGGACTAGCTTCTGAACTGTCCCTTGGTGGACTCACCCTCCAGTCTCTCAATCATGTTATCCATTCACATCCCCCAGGAATTCCCCAACTCATTTTATTATCCTCATTTTACAGATCTCAAGGGGTAGAAGCAACTTGCTTCAGGCTGCTCAGCTAAGAACAACTTGCTGAGTTGTGTGGCTCCATGCCCTGGTCTGTGTGCTCCCATTTCGACTGCATCACATGACTCCTCTTAAAGAGTGAGGCCACCCCCCTTACGTCAAGTCATACAACTAAAAAGTCGGATCCTTTTATGCAAAATACAATCTTATTTCTAGTACAGAGAGCCCTGAGAGAGGAAGAAAACAAGAAAGAAAAAAACATTTTGAACTATGAGCCACATAAAGTTGTCCCATGAACGATCAGCAACTTTAACTTGCATTTCCCTGAAATTTCCATTTGCTTAGTTTATGACCTACCATCAGGCTCTGCAGAGGGGGGAAAGAAAAGGTCAACTGAGTCACCTTAGTGGAGACTTGGCTTGTTTCATCAGAGCAGGGCATCTGTCAATGGCTCTAGTAACAAACTGCTTCCCAAGGTCATAACAGATAATGGGCAGCAGCCAGCCACAGTAACAAAGCTGGCATGCAGCACAGGCAGTGTAAAATTTTAATTGAGAAACACTTTCTGGAATTTGATTTTAAATGTCCTGTTGTTATAAAGTGAAAATAGCTTCCAGGAGAGTCAGGCTTTCTGATAGAAATGAATGTTCAGGGTTTTGTGCATGTTGACTTCAGAGAGCTGAAATGGGGATTCGAGTCAAATTTCTTCTCACTGACATGTAACAATTCACCAGCATCTCTGGTAGTGTCAACTGACAACGTATCTCAGAGTCTAGTGAGTGATTATAGCTCATATTGTTAGGTGAGCAGAATTATCACGAGATGATCCTGGAAAATCTTGTCTGAACACTTGCTAATTTGTGGACACTATATGTGGCATCCAACAACATGCCATCTAGAATCAACACCCCCTACAGACCCAGGACTGACAGAAATCAGAAGAGAGTAGGATGACAAACCAGTGGATGTGTGTGTATGTGTGTGTAATAGTAGTAACTGTAGTAGTAATCTTCAACAGAGCCCAGAAAATACAGAGGTTAAATAAACAAAATTTCAAAGTCATGGTCATTTTAGATCAAGGATGCCAAATAAAAAGAATTATTTTAGGCTTTGCTTTTCAAAATGCAGACTTTGGCTATACTGTGTTGCTTAATGTAGTTTGAAATAATCCACTGGAAAATTATATGATATAAAATAGTGTATCTTGCACATAGTAGGAGCAAACACTATTTTTTTTAAAAATGTGGTACGGTTTCATAAACACGCAGTTGTATGTGTAGGTCTATGGATCTGGGGTCTTAGACTAGATTCCTAGAGAAGTGAAAGCTATAACATTCATATATGTCTATGTACTAAACCCAACACCACTGAGTCATTTCTGACTTATAGTGGCCTCATATAAGTTTTCTGAGGCTTTGACATCTTTACAGGAGCAGAAAGCCTCCTTTTTCTTTCTCTAAGCAGAGGGTGGGTTTGAGCTTCTGACCTTATGGTTAGCAGTCTAATACTTCCCTGATAGCCACTAGAGCTCCTTTAGCATGGAGGTTTATATCAAGGAAACTACTCCCACAACTGTAGAGGCAGGCAAGTTCTAAGTCCCTGGGTCAGGTGTCACTCTGGGGTTCTTCGTCTGACTTGAGTAGCTGCACAGGCTGATGCCTCCAAGACCAGCAGCTCTGAGAGCAGGCTTCTGGTGACAGAGACGAAAGAACTCAAGAGTCAGCACATAAGATGGCAGGCCGCCGACAGCTCCCAGAATTGGCAGGTAACACAGTAGGCTGCCAACTCTAATCCAAAGCACCAGATGTCATAGGACAACTCAGACACTGAATCCAGCCTCGACAAACAACAAGCAAGCTCTTCCATAGCATCGACATACATTGGAAGCAGATGAATTCCCTTCGATTGATGGGCTTCTCAGAGCAGATTTCATTATAGAGCTGATTGCATGATAATAGCTCTGATCATGGGGGAGTAGATATCTCAGCAGTCAAAGCATTGGGAATCTTGGTCTAGCCAAGTTGACACAAAGCTGGAATTATCAGTGTCTACGGAAGGTGTCTCTGTGCCTTCTCTAAAGCTAACTCTAAGCACTCTCTTTGAAACTAACTGCACATTTCTTCCTCTGACTCTAACCACCTGATCCAGCTCAGAGCTCACAAAGTGAATGTCATACCCCTCCAGACTGCCATGTTGTTCTAAGGCCTCAAATGCCAGCCACAGGCTTGGAAGTTGCCATGACTAGCACACATATGAGCAATGGTTCTTTGACCCTTTCAGGATACTAGTCATAAACTGGGAGCCCCTGAAGTCCCATTCATGGCTGACCTGTTGTCTACAGATTTGGAGATCACGATTACCTTTTTGAGTTGAAAATATTGTATCTAAAGTTATAATGTTGCATAGCAAAAGCAATACAAATAAGGGATTTATGTGGTGAATCCTGAGGGGGTGTCCAGCATAGAGTTTTTCTGTGTCCAAAAGGGACACAGGAGGACAAAGACAAAAATGAATCATCTGGATAAGGAAGACTATCCACACGAGGCCATAAAGCTGTCCAAGGGTTCACAGCCACAAAGCTAAATTATGAAGTATGGGGGGGGGAGGAAGGAAAATCATCATGTTTGGCAGTAGTTCAATTCATCACAGTCAAAGAATGAAGCACCAGAGCAGTAAAGGGCCCAAGACTGGGATGGATAGATACACTACTGATGACTAGAATGTTTTCAGGACTGCTTGTGAAGCCCTTTGACCATCTGGGTAAGGACATGGGTCACAGCCATCCGAACCTGGTACCCTAATTTCTTTCAACAGTGTGTGTGCTCAAGCAAGCCCCTAGCCATGAGATGGCCAGTCTCTGGGCTGGTCAGCGGAGTTGAAAGAAACACACTCAGCCTTTTTATATTTCCTGGCAACCATCGGAAAGAATGCAATGGACAGCCACGAAAAAAAAGAGGGATAAAAAAAAAGAGGTCTTCACACAAGACACAAGCACACAACTGAACATAAGGAAAACTAGCCACACCATGGAAGACAAAAGAAAGGGCTGAGCCTGATAGGACATTTATCCACATCAAAAGGTGCCATGAAAATAATTAAAAGAGAGCCCACAGATTGGAGGAAAAATATTTAATGATGATGCAACACATGCAGGACTAATTACCAAAGTCCATTGAAAACTACAACATCATAACCAGAAAAATACAAATAACCCAATCCAAAAATGGGCATAAGACATAAGTAGACAATTTCCCAAGCAAAAACATCCAGGCAGCTGACAAATGTGAAAAAAATGTTCTTTTTCCATAAACAGCAAGAGAAATGAAAAATAAAACAATAAGATGCCACCTCACACTGACATTTTCAGCAAAAATTTAAAAAACAGTAAATAATAAATTCTGGAAAGGATGTGGAGCGGTTGGAATACACATATATTGCTAGTGGGGCAGTAGCATTGTACAACTGCTATGGAAATCAGTATGGTGCTTCCTTAAACTCATGCAAATGCAATTACCTTATGATTCTACAGTGCCTCTACTGGGTATATACCCTAAAGAATTCAAGAACACAACATGATCAAAATATGCATATCTGTGTTTATTGCAGTAATTTCCATAATAGCAAAAGCATGAAAGCAACCAAAAGGTCAATGATAGAGGAATAGATACACAAATTTGGGTACATAAATGTAAGGACATATTATACCACAATAAAAAACAATGACGGTCTCTTAAACACCTCAAGGCATGGACAAAATTGGAGAATCTGATACTTACAAATTCATTCAACCTCATGGAACTATTGAATGACACCATTATAAAGGAAAACAAATCAGAAAAAAAAGAGGGTTTTCACACTAAAAGGCAAAACTTTGAAGACTAGGAGAGATTCAGGTATGCGGATGGGGTAAGGAGAAGGGCAGGATAGCAAATTAAAAATGGAGGGAAGAGGGATGAGTAAAGAAAAAAAATCAAAGAAAACCTCGTTTCTAGGGGAGGGGTTAATGGGATATTACTACTTGTTTTTCTTGTTCAATGGGGCTGTACGGTTCTATAAAACATGCTTCTTGAAAGAGCGAAATAAATAAATAGTGAAGATTTTTTAAAGAGAGAGTGTAAAAGCTCAAAACCTTAAAAACCCTCCAGATTCCTTCCCCCTTAGATCTAATAATGGTCCAAGTGGCATAAAAGTGAGGAAAAGTAACATTGAAGCAGACTTGGAGTCTTTAGTGAAGTACAAGTTCATTTCTAATGGATGAAAAAAGAAAGAACTCAATGGAGGCTGCTTTTCTGTCGAGATACAATCTGGATTTAGAGCTCCCACCAAACCTTCTGCCAATCTTGCTCAGAAGGTAAGCCTTAATATAAGGTTCAAGGGTCAGAATAAAAGCTCACGGCAGTGGCCTGGGTGGGTTACCTTCTTTCTATGGACCCCAGAGATCTGGATTCCAGGAGAATTAAAACTGCTGCCCACATACTGGCATGAAGCAATGAACTAACTGAGAGGTCTGTGGGGCTGCTCTCAATCCCAGCTACATGGACACCCCCCCCCCCAGAAGAATGCACTACAGAGAAAAACACTGAAGATACAGCCCAGGGAGAGTGGTGGGTTTGCCCAGACCATATGGGAGGCAAACAAAAAGGAAAGGAGAGAGATGGCCTTTGGGTTTATTATTACTATTATTATCCCACCTTCCTGCCCTCTTTTAACACATTGTAAATAAAATTAACCTTTTTTTGACCCAGAGTTGTGACAGGAATCAGTGTATTACCAACATAGGGGCAGACCTACACCTATTCTCATGTTTTTTTCTGGCCCCTCCCAACCTATCGACGTCACTTCTCTTGGCTGTCCCTAACACGTCTATTTTAACCTCTGTAACATAGGGACCAGAATGTCCATCACTCACCTAGGGTTCTGGGAGCATTCAAACCCTCCCGGCTCCACACTGCCTTCTGAGCTTTCCCTCCCATCCGTCATGGGTCCAGGGACCAGTTAGCTGTGAGCCACGCATGTGACCTGCGTCCCTAAGATCCAGTGAGGACTAGATGTCATGTGCACGGGCTGGACCACTATTGCCAACTCCAGGCTACAGACTAAGTGAGCAGGTCCTGGCTCCCCGGAGGTATCTCCTTCCAACCTCCCTCTATCATGACCGGTTCCTTCAGAGGGCTTTCTCAATACTCCTTGCCACACTGGGAACAGTAGGAGGGGACAAAGCAGGGGGTATACAATAAACCAGTCTCAAATTAGTGCCAGTTGTTCTTGGGGAGAACTGGGACCCGGGCAGGGATGCCAGCTGGAAGGCGAGGGGCAGCCCGGGCTTTCAGTAACGGTAGTGACCAGGTTTGAAGGGACTGTCCACCAGCATGTCCAGGTCCTGGGCCTGCTTCCTGGTCAACTTGGTCCGCTTCATGGTCAGCTTCCCAAGGTGGGCTTCAGCCACTGCCTCATCCATCTTCGGGGACAGGAAGTGGACTCCAACGGGGTCCTTGTCCATGTTGGTCTGCAGCTCTCTCTGCACCAGCAGCTGGTTGGGGAGGAGCTGTTCATCACGAAGCAGGGTTGGCCCGAGGCACAGCCCGGTTGACCAGCCAGCCCTCAGCCAGGAGGCGGATGGGGTCCCGTTCTTCAGCTGCTGACTTTCCACCTGAGGCCTTATGTTCGCCTTCTCCACAGAGTCCTTGTTCAGCCACTTGACATCAATCTCCACGTCAGTGTC
>PVJH01048579.1:0-10733 GCA_004026705.1 Nesogale talazaci
GTTCTGCATGAGCACCATGGAGTGTTCTGGAAGCCCCACTTTTCACAACATCACCCACACGGTCAAATGCACTTGCACAGTCAATAAAACATGGGGCGGCCTCTTTGTGGTACTCCCTGCTTTGGGCCAAGTTCCATCTGGAGCCAGCCATGAGGTCCCCCATTCCAGGTCCTCTTCTAGATCTGGTTTGAGTTTGGGGCACTTCCCCGTCAAGGGACCGCTGCAAATGGGAACTTGTGCTCACGAGGTTCATGCCATTGTTACAGGATGCTGCAAAGGGCACCCATGTGGACCCAGTCCAGGCCGTCAGCCAGGCAGCTGTCTTCCAAGCCTCTTTGCAGAGACGGGCGGGGGACTTTCAGTATCCCATGTGGGAAGAAGGGTCCGTGCCATCTGTTCTGGAGACCACTGACTGATGCCTGCAGGGCCGCTTGGGCTCCTGCCTTCAGGGACATCTGTGCCACCTCTGGTAACGGCTGGGCATCAGTCAGGTGTTTTGGGTTCCATGATTCTGTGAACCCCTTCCATCTTCTTCCAAGCCCGTGAGGTTTGGTCGCTGCCGCCACAGAGAACCCTGACGCCGGCGCAGCTGGAATGCCGAGAGCAGCCTGCATTTCATCTCCCTTGTCTTCAGCTCGGGAAATGCCGGGCGTGTTCTCCCATCCGGTCGTGCCACAACCAGCCCTTGCACATTTGAAGATGCCGCCTCCCTTCCTCTCCTCCCAGCGCCTCCTGACATCTCCTGCTCAGCCCCTGGGCTCCCGCCCCTCTCTCCTTGGCCGCAGCGACTCCCCAGAGTTGACTGGTGGCTGAGGCTCTTCTGACACCCGCTCTGAGTACTTCTCCCTCCCCTCTCTCTGTGAGGAGGCCCTTCATGGGCGAGCCTGCCCCTCCATGCTGATGTGCTCTCTGCGCTCTCTGAAGTGCTCGGTCCAAAGGACACTTCTGACCACGTGGTCATTTGCACATGCCAGAACCCTCTTCATTCCCATGAAGGATGTTGACTCTTCCTGTGTTTTAGCCAGAGAACTGTCATTATGAAGGAAGGAGGCCCGGCGGCGTAGTGGCTGCGTGTTGGGCTGCGGCAAACTGCAAGGTGAGCGGTTTGAAGCCACCACCAGCTGCGGCGAGGGAGGCAGACAAGGCTTTCCACTCCCATAAGGAGTGACAGTCTTTTTTCCTCTGCTCTCCCAAGCATGGGGGTCTTCTCCAGAAGACCAGCCCCTCCTGCTTAATGTGTCCAAAATACTTGAGATGAAGCACCAACGTCCTTGCCCCTAAAGGAGATTCTAGCTGTCTTTTTCTAAGATAGGTGTGTTTGTTCTTCTGGCAGTCTGGCCTCCTTTTAATATTCTTCACCAACACGGGGTGAGTCTGGGCAGCCTGGAGACACAACTTCATAGACACTCGCTCGTATGTGTGTGAGAAAGAACTTTCTATACAAGAGCAATTGTGCATTGAGAAAACATCCCAACCCAGTCCAGATCAAGCTGGCTGGGACGTTTCTTGATATGCAATAAACAGGACGGCTCCATTCTGTATGGCGACAATTCCTATCCCTAACTCTTTTGGGGAAAAAATAGTCTTTAAGGGGGGAGGGGGCAACCCAGACCAGAGAGTCGATTGCACACAGGGATGCTGAGAATGTAGCTCAGCATTGGGGCAGGGAGTCTCCCTTTCTCCTGCAAAGTGGCTGCCGTGTTCGAGCCCCAGCCTTGCAGTTGGTGGTGGCTGCCCTGCCCCACAAGGTGGCTATGCGTCAGAATCAACTCGAGGACAGTGAGTAGGGTCTGGTGTTGGGGACCCCAGAGGGCCAGGGAAGCTTGCCTTCTTGATTCCTGCCACCACCACCCCCCTCCACCCCATGCCAATACTGGCCTGAACTGCTAAAATATTTGCTTCCAAGAATAGATACAGTGTTGACAGAGCCCGTGCTTCCCACCACCAGCACGCCTGCTCCACCAGCCAGGGCGATGGGGCCAGCACTGCTGGGGTCTGGGAGGGCAAGCACCCCATAAATGCCTCCTCAGCTGTCTGGTTGCTTTGGGGAGCTGGGGGAGGTCCAGGGGCAGAACTTAGAATGCTGGGCCTGGTTCTTCCTTCGGTGTGTTTTGGGAATTGCTGCACTCTGCAGCTGGGGCAGGAAGGTTCCAGGCCTGGGCTCACCCAGATTCAGCCCTCCCCGGCTGTGGCACTGGCCCTGAGGTCCCACCTAGATTGGGAGAAGGACTGGCCCCAATGGACAGGGGGCACCGTGGGGCTGAGCGCAGAAGGAACATGTTCAGGATCTGCCTTGGTACCCTGTGTCTTGATAGGACCCCCTCCAAGGGTATCCAGCCTCTCTCCAGTTTGAGGTCCCAGAGGGCTCTGCTGGGGCACCTGCAGCCAGACGAGAAGGGGGCCTTCTGCTCAGCTGTTCTGTTGTCGGCTACTCAGGTCTTCCGGTCCCAGCATCCACTCTGCTTGGAAGGACTTGGGAGGAGGACACTGTGGTCAGTGGGCATGGGGGAGCCCTGGCTGACCGAGAGGGACAGCTAGAAGGGAAGAGTGGGCTTCCGCTCCATGTCCCACTCTCCTTCTGCACTCGTGACCCAGCAGACCCATGGGACAGTGACCTGCCACCCACTCCAGCCCCCACTCCACCTCTGGTCCCACCTGGACGGCTTGGCTTCCAGCAGGGCCACACCAAGACATTTTGAAGACCTCCCTAGAGGGCGTGGACTGCGCCCTTTAATCGAGCAACAGTACTGACCCCCATGCCCTGTGTGACAGAGAACTGTTCCATGAGAGCCAGGCCTTTCTTCCTGGGCCCCTCTGGGTGCCTCTGAACCGCCAATCTGCCCTTATGCAGCCCAGTGCTGAACTGCCGAACTACCAGGTCTCTCGATAGGTTAGTCCCAAGCAAGCCCTCTCTGACTCACAGCGAACCCCCAGGACAGAGTGGAGCTGCTTCTCCACGGGGGGGTCTGCAGCTGTAACTCTGGGTGGACCTTCCTCCCCTTCCTCCTCTACAGAGGTTGACAGGCTCTGAGAGGGGCCCCCCGGGGCTCCCTCTCCAGCCGCTCTGCAGGAGAGAGACGAGATGACCTTCTGCTCCTGTAAAGCTTCCGGCTCAGAAATCCCCCATCTAGGAGGGTAACAGTGGAAATCAACTCGGTAGCAGTGAGTTTGCTTGTGGGCTTGTTTGCTTTTCAGTGCGTTCTGAACCCCCGACTTTGAGGAGAGCAACCCCAAGCTTTGCTTAACCCACCCTTTAACAGCACCCTTTCAGCTGAGCGTCCCAGAGGCACCAGTAAGAGAAGACCACCAAGTCGGGCTTTTGAATGATGGTGTTGGTGAGGACCAGTGACCCTTATCCCCGACAGGCACAAGAACAGAAAATCTGACAGCAACGGTGGGCATGTCGGAGCCAACCCAGAATGGAAGCACATTGAAAAATGCATCTCAGGAAGTCCAGGAGAGGGCTTCTATTTCTGGGGGGTAGGGGGTGGTGGCGCGGGGCTCTGGGCAGAGGCTGGGATGGGGCGGGACAGGACGGCAGCTCAGAGCACTTAGGAGCGTTTAATGCAGAGAGCAGCTCTTCCGGTAAAGCAAGGGCATCAAAGATTTACCAGAAGGACATTAAAAATTCACCTTCAGTGGGCCCCAAATGCCCTGGAAATATCAGGAGGGGGGTCGAGGGGGTGGAGGGTAGAGGCTGGGGCACGACTCAGGAGGAAAACCACATACAGGCCGTGCAGAATGGAAGACCCTGGAAGCAGCCCCTGATCAGACCCCGAGATCCCATGCCCAGAGCATGCCCAGGCTCCGCGCCTGTAGGGACACCCAGCCTGGGCACTCCCTGTCCTGAGACCTGTGTCCACAGGAGAGACAAGAGGGAGGGAGCTGCTGGTTGGGGCAGGTGAGGGGCACTTGGGACTGGCCCAGGCACAGCAACAGCCCATGCCAAGGTCCCTCGTCTGCAAGAGCGGGTGTTCAGGGGCACCTGGCGGAGAGCCTGGGAGGTAGGAGTGGGCAGAAGGAGGGGGAGGGGGGTGGAGCGGTCAACAGGCAGTGACGGCAGGGAGGCCTGGGGGAGGCTGATTGGGCGGGGCTATGGCAAGGCTGGTCTTTCCCTTGGACCTGGTTTGGGAGGGTGGGCAGAGCATCCACTGAAGAGGGGGCCACTGTCTCCCATGAGAGGATGGTGGAGCAGGAGGAAGATGTCGGTGGTGACCCAGCCACTGGCTGGTGGTGGGATGAGGTGGGGTGGGGGGGTTTGTAAGGAAGTGAGAGGAGCCCAGAAAGCCAGTGGGCCCCCTGGAGTGAGCAGCTAGGGCGACAAGCCATGCTTTCTGAAGATGAGGACCCCAGGGTCAGAGGTTTTGGGGGAGCAGCAATGTGGGATGCTGTGAGTCTACAAGGAGCTCCCAGGAAGTGACATCTCTAGGGGGACTTTGGGTGGGGGGGCAGGGGGGACAGGATAACCGGGTCAGAGGGAGGGGCGCCAAGGATTTGCAAAACGCTCGTGTGTCCGTCGAGGTGTGTTGTATCAGGGAAGCATTTTCCTGCACTGAGCGGCAGTCGTTCCTCCCCGCCACCCCCACCCCCACCCCCACCCCCCGCCAGCCTAAAGCCCATCTCGCTGTTACATGTCAATTCTAGACCCACAGATGGTGGTCTGTCCTGTGCAGGCAGGGCCAAGCTCCTTAAACCAACTGACCCCACAGATCTAAGCATCTCCCGTGCCCGGGGGAGAGCTGGAAGACGGAGGGTAGTCGGGGGTGTGGGTGTGGGGGCTGCACGGAAGACAGCGGTGACATTTGCTGCAATCCACCTCACGCACCCTAGTGAGCATGCAGCGTCCGCCTGCCCGGTAAACTTTCAGCTGAATCAGGGCAGATAATTAACATTCGTAAGTGGGTCCCGCGGCAAAGACACCAGCGGCCTTTCTTCTGTCCCTGGGAGGCTGCCAGCTACGCTCTCAAACACAGGCCCCACAGTCAGGTCCCCCGTGGCCCCATGTGGGCCCCTGAGTCTGGACCGGGGTAGAGGGTAAACCCAAACCCGAACTCACTGCCAACGAGTCCAGCGTGGAGCTGCCGCTGTGAGTTTCTGAGCCGGTGAGCGCGGTGGTCGTCCTCAGGTCCCTCAGCTCCCACCCTGTGCACACCAGAGCGAGACTCCACCCTTCCCCAGCCCGTCCTCCTGATCCTGCCTGGGCCGGAGCCCGTGGTTACAGCCACTGTGTCCGTCCATATTCTTGAGGGCCCTCCTTCTCTTCCCTGCCCTCCCACTGCCCCAAACACCATGTCCTCCCCCAGGGACCCGCCGCTGCGTGTTGTAACTCCTGACCGGACTAGAAACCCCATCTTTTCCTCCAGAAGCAGGTCTGACCTTGCAGCGGTGAATCTGTCTGGGACCCCGCCTTGCAGCCTGGGTTGGACTCAGACCTGGGCGACACAAGGGCAAGTTAGAGGGAAGAGAGGGAGCTGGATGTGGTGCCCGGCCTCTGGCAGTCAGCGGCCGCCTCCTGCTACCCTCCCGGACCCAGCTTCCTCGTTTGTGACATGTGGCTGGCAGATGTGCCTCCAGCCTGGGCGGGCTGCCCTCCAATGAGGTGGCTTATGGGAAAAGAGCGGTTAGCCGGACTGGCTGCACAAGCAAACCCAGGCCCAGGCCCTTGGGTGGACACTGCCTCCCAGTGCCCCCCTACCTCAGAGTAGACTCATGCACCCCCGAGGCTTCCCACAACTGCTTCTCTGGATTGTCCTTGCCTGAGACACCCCGGGGTGGGCTTGATCTTTCGGCCTCTCAGTAAGCAGCCTGTCATGTTACTTCCTAGAACTCACTGCCTTTGAGTCATTTCCAAGTCAGAGTCATCCTACAGGACAGGCCAAGCTGCACTGTGGATTTCTAAGACCTTAACTCCTCACAGGAATAGAAAGCCTCATTTGTCTTCCTTGGAGCCACTAGAGGTCTTGAACTTCTGGCCTTGCAGTTAGCAACGCCACTCAGAACCACTGTGCCACCAGGGCTTCTGCTCTTGACAGGGACCCATGACCCCAGGGTGCAGGGCAGTGCCCCTGTGATGTTGTGTCCTCTTGCCTTGTGACATGCCCCCCCCATTTGTCCTTTCAGAGAGTATGTATGGGGCAGCCCCCCAAGCCAGAGCCCCAGCTATGGGTCCCCTGTCACAGGAAGAGACCAGTAGAAGTATTTCAGGCCAAGATGGTGAACTTCCCCAGGCCCTGTTCCACCACCCCTGTGCTCCCCAATACCACCCTTCTGACCCCTGGCCCCTAAATGATGTTGGTCTACTCTGGATCTTTCACACATGAGCCTGGGGTATATGCCCAAGTTCACAAGCCAAGTTTGCACCCCATACACTCACCCAGTCACCAGGACACACGTCTTCCTAACTGCGGTTGGACCCCCATGGGGTTATCCACTCACTTTGTTGGGTTATTGAACAGGCGAAGGGTCCTCTGTTGGATACACGTTGGAGTGCTGACCACAAGGTCGGTGGTTCAAACCCACCTTTCGGAAGAAAGGTGAGGCTGTCTGCTCCTGTAAAGATTTACAGTCAGGAGATGTGATACCGGGTGATGATGAGGCTGACTTCACTCCATGGCATTGGGCAGTTGAGGACATTTGGGTGTTTTCACTTTGGGGTTGTGAACCTGCAGAAAGCTAGCCTGAAAGTCCCTGGACAAATCCTGGGACATGTGGAGGACACGCTTCTTGTGGGTATTGCATTTGTTTCCGATAACAACTTAGCCCTAAATCAGTGACTTCACCCCAAGGAGATTTATTCTGGCATGGGCTGAGATGAGTCTTAAGGGCTGAATGCATAGTCATTGAATCTATTTGGATTCATTGCAGCCCCTGCAGGACTTCCCAGGCTGTCAGTTTTAAGGGGGCAGATGGCCTCGTCTTTCTCTCTCAGAACAGCGCCAGTGTTTCTCTCTCAGTGGGCTTGAACCACTGGCCTTGTGGTTCCCAGTCTGATACTTACCTCCCAGACGGCACCCCCTGGAGGCTCTAGGGGAGAACCGCTGGTGCCTTTTCCCCTGCAGTCCTTGTCTCGGGCCCCTCCTGGCAGGGCATCACTCTGAGTTCTGTCTGTCTCCCTCTGTCTCTCTTTTGGCCCCTCCTGTCCCTTATCTGGGGGTAGTGGTCACCTGGCCATTATGTCAGCACTTCCCTGTGCCAGGGGGGCAGCCTCCAAAGGTTTGGATTTCAGGACTTTGGGAGCGTCATGCTGACCACAGCTGTGGCCCTACACGGAGGCACAAGTGGGGCTGTGTTCAGCTTCAGTGAAGTGCCACCCAGTCAGCCCCGACTGGCAGAGGCCCACGGACAAGCCACTGTGTCTGCCCAGCCCACCGAGGGCTTCCCCTTTGACACTGACCCTCTATGATACCAAGCACGGTGCTCTCTTCCAGGGACTGGTCACAAGGTGGAGTGCTAAGCCCGAGGTTGACGAGTTTGAAACCACCAACTATTCCCTGGGAGGAAAAATGAAGGAGGCTTTCTATTCCCACAGGGATGTCAAGCCTCAAAAACCCACAGGCCCGCCCTGGCGTGAGCTTGACAGGAATGTGTTTGAGTGATGGGTGGATTCATGGTCTCTGGTTAGTGGGTTTTGTTTTCTGGAGGGCTGGGGTGCAGGGGCGTTCCTTTTGCTCCGCAGCCTCTTCCACACGGGTATTGTCCGACATCCTTTGCACGGTAGCCGTTGTGGTGGGTGTCTTGGATATCGAGGCTGTCCCGACAGAAATGTCACAAGGGGTGGATCCAATAGGCAGAAACTATTCTCTCGCCGGCTGGGAGGCCAGGAAGCCAAATCCAGGACCTTTGGGGAGTCAGATCTTCATCTCCACCTCGGTAGCCTGGAATTTCTTAGATCTGGGCAGGTGTCAGCATCCACTTTCCCCTGGACTCAGGAGCTTCTCAGCGCAGGGACCCCGGTCCAAGGCAGGCAGGCCTGGCATGCTGGGCTCTTCCCGCTCAGTGTCTAAGTTTCTGTCTGTCTGCTCTCCCCTCTCCTTCCTATAAGAAAAAAATGTGACACAGGCTGCATCCCAGGGACAACCCCCTCTCCCCCCCCCACCCATCACATCGGATCAGGGCTGTGGTGGGATTAAGGGTGTCATATTCCACCCTTAATCCTCTTACACCGGTGAGTTGACATCATCGGATCACACCTTGGGGGATCCCTCCCAAGCTGCCAGGCCAGAGACCCTGCCAGGGGCAGGATGATGGTTGGCGCAGTTACAGACAGTCCAACCCAGAGCAGGGTCTAGGGTAGGGGGTCGAGACCCCTTTGGGGGGTTGAATGACCCTTTCACAGGGGTCGCCCAATTCATCACAGTAGCAAGATGATGGTGATGAAGGAGACACGAACATCATGCTATGCAAAATGACAATGATGAAGTAGCAATGGAAATCATGCTATGGGGGGGGGGGGAGGTCGCCATGGTGTGAGGAACAGTATGACAGGGTTGAGGCCTGAGGGAGGTGGACGACCCCTGGTCTAGGAGCTCTGGCAGGCTGGTGTGTAAACACTTGGATGTGAGCAGAAAAGTGGGCAGCAGTTTCAACCCACGGGGACTCCCTGTGAGAGAAGAGGCCTGGGGTCTGTTCCCATGGAGACGGCTGCCCAGCCAGAGCTGTGACTCACAGGGGCGTCCGGTCCTGCACATCCATCCTCGGGGCTGTTCGGCTGTCCTTACGGTTAGGCCCCCTGGGGCAGCCCCTATGCCCATCCAGGCACCGCAGGGGTTCACTTATTTGTATAACTATTCGACCTTGTGTTTGTCTTAAGAGCAGTTTTAGATTCAGAGGAACATTGCTCACCAAGCCTATAAGAGGGGACATCAAAGGATTCAGGGGCAAATCCCCTTTTCCCCTCACTCACTTTCCATGGTACACCCTCTCTCTCTCGGGAAGCTCTGTTGATAGGTGAGGGGTCAGATACCGGTCAGAGGACATTAGGAAGAGCCTGTCTGCCCCTCTCAGCCCTTCCTCAGTGAACTGGCCTTGACTCCTTCCTTCCTTACAATCCCTATGTGCTGGGAAGAGACATTTTGAATAAGTTACACCTTACGTCTTACACCTTACACCTTACTTCTGGTCTCACAGCACCTCGCACCCCCACCCCACCCCCTGCCCCTTCTTTCACAAGGCCTGAAGGAACCGGCCCCACAGGCCCCATTGCTTCTTGATGTTCACCCAATAGTACGGGACACCCCCCTCCCACTTCCCCCCACTTATTGCTGTTCACCATCACCCAGTTCTTACACAGCGCAGGGACCCCACTGTTTCCCCATCTCGGCCTCAGGTCCCCATTTCAGTAACTCACCGCAAAGGCCTAACACCCATCACAGAGTGTCTTCTTATGCACACCCTCCTCACTCCGCTCTCCTGCAACACTCCAATTCCACACTGAGGAAACCAAACGGTGCTTATCCCTTGTTCAGGCCCTACACCTCATTAGCCAAGCTGTTAACCCCCCACACCCAGTAGTTCTCACCCCCCCTCCACTACCCATTTTTTTCTGTCCTCGATTTAAAAGAGGTCTTTCCCACCAGCCCCCTTGACCCAGCTTCTCCGCATCTGTCTGTCTTCACCAGCAGCCCTTCCTAAGACACTAAGACAAGCATAGCCCAACTCCTTACAGTCTCTCTCCCTCCAAGGCAGTGTTATCTCCTTCGGATGTTATCTATGTAGGCCCGTGCCTCACACCCCACCCCTCAGAACTTAACTCTCATAGGCACAGGGTCATAAAGGACCTTTGAACACCGACTTTCGCTGAGCATAGTCTTTGCTTTCCCGGCTTTGTGAGTTTTTCAGACATCGGGTGCCCCACATCCCCCTTACAGTTAAGCCATTATGCAATGCAGCAAAGCTGACTTCAAAAAGCGGCCTTCAAAAAGCTCCAGGAAACCCTTTACAACCCCCCACCACGGGATTTACCAAACCCTGATAAACCCTTTCTTGACAGGTAGTTCATACATGCTTCACATTCAGTGATTGCTTAAGTTTGGATGGTGGCGGTAAGTTTCAGAAGGTCAGCGTCTGTCACAGTCAGTCAGGAAGAGTCGGGTGACTTATTTTGGGATGTCTGCCCGTGCCCGAATGTGAAACTTGAAAGTTTACGGAAGGCTGTTTACTCAGAAGCTGATGAGAAAGGAGAAAGGAATGTGTTCATTGTACAAGAGGGATTACAGTGTGGGAAATGTGAAGGGCGACACCACGCTGATGGTTCCTGGGGAGCACGGGGAGGTAACACAGCAGATAGGTCACCACCTGCAGCCTAAGTAATTCAGGCCAGCCTCACCCCTCTCCCGTCCTCTTCCTGTCACCGCTCAGTGACCAGCCACAGCTAATCTGTTCCTTCACAAATCAGAATGTAGATGGTTTTTCTCTGCATGGAGTTTGCAGACCAAAGATGACTGTGAAGACGCAGATTTTCTCCAACCCCGGACAATTCTTTCAGTGAGATGGAACTTTAAATGTGTGAATTTCGGTGCAATGAAACTTTAAATGTGTCGATTTTCCCACAGCGGGAGCTTGTTTTCCAGGTACTGTGCGTAGTTTCTCAGCTCACCTTACAGTGGTCAGTGGGAATTAGCAATGGTTACTCCCCATCCAAAGGTGGAGAAGAGCAGCGTTCCTAATCCATCCAGGTCTCTAGCCTCCCTGCAGCCACAGCTCAAGAGTGCTGTTACAATGTTACCAATCGGGGC
>PVJH01048580.1:0-10727 GCA_004026705.1 Nesogale talazaci
ATTACTTTTCTCCTACTTAATGCTTCTCCCACTTTCTGGGTAGTAGTGAGCCTCTAATCTGTACTACCAACCTCAACTGCACTACCGCGCGTGAGACTTGTGAATCCACTGTTCTGTGACTACCTGAACCCCTTCCGTGGCTGTGCGCTCTCTCACTGTAAAGCGTGTGCCGTAGGTTTGTTCTGCCCAGAATGTCCTCCTGCCTATTGTTCGCCTGGCAGGTGGCTGGATTGTGGGTCTCTTGGGATAGGAATTGGGATGGCGTTCTGTGGTCAGATTGTCACAGAATGCCCAGCATCCTGGAGCCTGTGCAGACTTCTCAGACTCACTGTTTCTGGTTAGTGCTGACTTGTAGCAACCCTTAGACAGGTGCTGCTGTCCCTGTGAGTTTCTGAGACTGCACCTTTTTTTTTTTTTTAAGGTGAAAATAGTTTTTTTTAGCTGAGCCCTGGTGGCACAGTGGTTGTGTGCAAGACTCATGACTGCAGCCCACAGGGATGACGGTTTAAATCCAGCAGCAGCTCTCCAGGAGCAAGGCTGGGCTTCCTACGCCCACCAGGGCAGTGATGCGAAAGAAGGGAAAAAAAAAAAAGAAAGAAAGAAAATAGTTTTTTAAAATCATTTTATTGGGGGCTCATACAACTCATCACAATCCACACATCCATTCATTGTGTCAGGCACATTTGCACATTTGTTGCCATCATCATTTTCAAAACATTTTGTTTCTACTTGAGCCCTTGGTGTCAGTTCCTCCTTTTTTTTTCTCTCCCTCCCTCCCTCCCCACGAACCCTTCATCATTTATAAATTATTATTTTTCTGTCTTGTCTTACACTGTTCGACATCCCCCCTTTACCCACTTTTCTCTTGTCCATCCCCCAGGGAAGAGGTTTTATGGAGATTCTTGTGATCGGTTCCCCCTTTGTATCCTACCTTCCCTCCACCCTCCCGATGTCACAACTCTCACCACTGGTCCTAAAGGGATCATCTGTCTCGATTCCCTGTGTTTCCAGTTCCTCTCTGTACCAGTGCACATCCTCTGGTCTAGCCGGATTTGTAAGGTAGAATTGGGATCATGATAGTGGGGGTGAGGAGAGAGCGTGACTTTTTATGGGATTAGAACCCCTCATCTTTCTCACACAGAGGGGCTGGTGGTTTTGAACTGCTGGCTGACCTGGCAGTGAGCAGCCCCGTGCGTGGTCACCACTGTGCCACCTGGGATCCTGCCAGAGGCTGCTCAGAGGATGTCAAATTGAGTTGAATCGAGGACAAATTGCAGCTTATCTCAGTAAAATGTCCTGCTTCTGCCTGCTCTCATTCTTTCTGTATGGATTCGTATTGGTTTCAGGTTTATAGAACCACATTTTCTGTAATCATGGTCTTTGATGTAAGCCACACCACCTTACTATGGAGCTGCCCTCAGAACCGAGCCTTGTCCTAAGTTGTGAGCTCCCTGTAATGGTATGTGTCCCAAGCACAACTCACTGCCATGGAATCAGTTCTGCCTTCCCGGAGCAAGCAGGCCTCTCCGACCCGGTTTCCAGGGCTGTCAGCCTTGCAGCCTGCTGCAAGCAGACACAGGCCCGGGGAGAATCCGTGTGCACGCCATCACAGAGCTTTCTCCCGGGGCGGCCCTTTGGGTGTCATCAACGCCTTTGATCTCACAGGCCCATCGGAGGCGCATCCTTCGGACAAGCTTTTCATACTCTTCGCAGAAGCATCTGCGTGCGGACACCTCCGTTGATGCCGGGCTGGCGCCCCCGGAGCTCTTCTCCAGTTCATTCCCTCTCGGAAGTGAGCGTTAGCAGCCCGAGGTCGCTCAGCCTGCCTGCTCAGGGAGGGCATTCTCAAGGGAAGTCGGTCATAATTAACCTAATACTCAGACTCAGTGTCTCTTAATCTTAGATAATGCCAGATCAGAGCAGACTTCATTGAAGTTCTTTGTCTCGGGGGTTGCTCCAGCTGCAGGGAACCAAAACCTAAAATGTGATCAAATGAACCAAGAGATCTCCTCTCTCACTGCCAGGGCCCACAAACCTTTAGAGCCATATTTTTAAGAAAAATCAACATTTTTGAAGTATGCTTAATACAGAAAAAGACACTGGGCTTAGAAACTAAAATAAAAATTTCAATTCGATTTGAAAAACTTTCATATTAGGCCTTTATAAAGTTTTGCAGAAAAATTCCGTTATTTTTTTATTGTACTTTTCTATGAGTCTATTCTGTTTTTTAAAGCAACACCACTGGGCATTTATTCTTGCGGATGCGCAGGGCAGAGCTCCCCATTGTGCAGCACTGCAGTGGCTGAGTCCAGACACAGTAGCAGCGCTTATGGACGGGCGGGTTTGAACTTCTTCCTAACCTGGCCGCTCTCGGGGACCTGGGCGTTCTCCTGCACGTTCCCCAGCACCATGCGGCAGCGCCTGATGAAGACCCTCACCGGACCTAGAACCTTTGGGTTATGACCGCTGATGAGCCCCTGGGCGTTGTTCTTGAAGGACGGACCACGTGAGCACCACCAGGGCGCCAGGTCGAACCCCTCCTCCTCTTCTGCGGACCACGGGGTCCGCACGCTAGCCGGCTCGTTGAGGCGGCTCATGGTGCTGGCTGCATCTTCAGAGCACGCCCGTCGCCTACGTGTCCCTTCTGCTTCCCCATGGGGTTTTCGAAGCTGTTTATATGGAAGGTGCCAGTGGTGCGATGGCGATCAGCTGCAAGGTCAGCAGTTCAAACCCACCAGCCTCTCCAAGGGGGAGATAAGGCTTCCTGCTCCCATAAAGATCTAGGTCCTTGGGGGCTGAGCCCCGGTGGCGTAGTGGTTGTGCGCAGGACTGCAGCCCACTGGGATGGAGGTTCAATTCCAGCAGTGGGCCTGGGTCTCCTACTCCCACCACTGGAGAGTAGTGATGCCAAAAAACAACAACAAAAAAAATCTAGGTCCTTGGAAAGGCACAGGGGCCATTCCACTCTGACTTACAGGCTTGGAATTGACTCGATGGCGGTGGTTTTTGTTTATCTCACTTTTTCGAAGGCATACACACACACTCAACAAAGTTCTTGGAAAAGTGTCATTACCGATCATTTAATTTCTCGTTCTCTTTTGTCTTTGCATTAGCAAACAGAAGTTTAGTTCCACACTGTAGGAGACATGAAGTGGACATTGAGGCCAGCAGATCTAGGGGAAGGCTTCCTTGTTTGTCCTCTCTGGAGAAAGGTCTTTGTCTCTGGGGCTCCTGCTCCTACCTGGGTGATGAATGGCATGGCTTGGCTCCTCCCTCCCCAGCCTCTGCTTTCTCTGTGCTTGCCAGCCTATTCCACAGCCAGCACACCCACATAAACAGAAGGCACATGCACGCCGGAATTGTGTGGTGAGGTCCACGAAAACATGTAACAAGTGTCGCCTGTGTAAAATAAGCTACCTACTTGTTTAATACCGCTTTATTTTTAAACTTTTGCTTGTGAATTAGGTGGAGGGCTATAGAGCAGGTCTGTTCTCCCTTCAACAATTTGTGTACAGTTTGTTCATGTCACCACTTAATAATCCCCCAACGTGCGGCCGTTTATCCCACTTCCCGCCTGCGTTTCCCGATTCCTTTCCTCCTTCCCTGTTCCTCCAGCATTTTGTCCTCGGCCATGTGCTGCCCTTCTGATATCAGCAGGTTCATGACTCCAGAGCGGGCATACCTCAGAGGGTTCTTGCTTCCCTGAGAGTCTGCCTACAAATCCAGCCACTTCCAGCCCTGAAGCATGACATGGCGAAGGGCCCTGACGGCAGGGTGTCGCCCGTCCTTTCAGCAGTGTGCCTCTGTGACTGTGTGTGCACATCCTGACCCCACGTTTGCAAGCAGGGTCGCCCAGTGGTTACAGCACGTGGTTGTTGACCAAGAGGCTGGCAGTCAGCCTTTTCTTGGGAGAAGGGCGTGGCCATTTACAGGCTTGAAAGCCTCACAGGGCAGGCCTGTTCTGTTAGGATCACTGAGTTGGCAGTGACCCGACAGTACTGGGTTGGGTTTTCTTTAGGGTGCTATACTTGCTTTCTAGAAAGTTTGTGGCAGTCAGAGAGAGCAGCATCCAAACCCATACATCCTGCATATCTTGAGTATTGTAGTCCCTCTCGCGGTTTAATTTTCGTTCCAAAAGATCACCAGGAAGTGCAACGTAGCTCCCAAGAGCAACCCCACCAGTGCTAGTGAGAGCAGCAGCAAGACCCAAAGGAGAAGGGAGGCCCCGAATCGAAACAGAGGTTAGGGAACAACACGTGGGTTGGTGCCTGTTGCTCTGGACAGTTACCAGGATGCTCAGAGGCAGAGAAGAGCCCAGGCTGTGGCAGCCCCACCCCACTGAGAGCTCCCAGACTCACAGAAATGTCTGGAGAAGCTACACAGACTGGGGGTGGGAGTCAAAAGCAAATCCCTCCAGGCCTGTTTGATGATGACTGCTAAGGCACCAAGCTTACCGGAAAAGCAGGACCAGCCTGTGAGACAGCGCTCATACAACGTCCATCGCACGCGACGTCCAACTTTGCTGAATGCCTCAAGGCCATTAAGCGATGTGTGACTGTCCATGGGCATGTGAGTGCATTCTACATCAATATATAGAAACAAATATTTCATGACTGGAGAGAAATACAGCAGTGATTCTCTGTGAGCAATCTGCTTGTGAGAAATCATGACTTTTAAAAATGCTTAGAACGGGGCTGAGCCCCGGTGGCATAGTGGTTGTGCGCGGGACTGCGGCCCACTGGGACGGAGGTTCAATTCCAGCAGTGGGGCTGGGCCTCCTACTCCCACCGCCGGAGAGCAGTGATGCCCCCCCCCCCCAAAAAAATGCTTAGAACGTTCACATTTGTTGGATATTCCTTTTTGTCAAGTGTCATATCACATGTGTTCTTTTCATATATTTTCCCATTTGTCTTCCATGAACCCCATAATGATAGGCACCATTCTCTTTCAACAGAAGCCTAGGCGGGTACACTAACCTGTGTAGCTATGTAATCAGTAGGGAGAAACGTCACGGCTTCTATATTGGTGCCTTTCTGTTTTGTGCCTGCTTAGCTCTAAATCTGTACAGATTAGCTACATGATCAAAAGCAAGATTAAAGGACATTGAAAGATTACGCAAGCCTTTTGGGATCTTCCACCAGCTAGACTTAGACAACCTGGAAGGACTGATTCACTGCACCACTGAGAAGCTATGCCCACAAGCAGAAACCTGAGGCTCAGGTGAAATTAGATGAAGACTGCTGCAAGTTAAAATATGCTCGGTGAGTTTATATTCTTGCAGGGAATATTTTTGGGTTTTTTGGCCATGAAGATGAATGAAGAAAACGTCCACATAGTCATTCCTATTAAAGAACTGACCTTTGCCCGTGCACAATGTACATATGTTCACTGCGCACGCACACGTGTCTATGAAATAAGGAGCAGAGAAATGTGAAGAATTGGGTCAAGAGCAAGAACTGATGAACCTCCCTTAGTGCCCAGTGCTCCCCACCACACCTGTATGTAGGTGAGTGGAAGAACCGAAGAGGAATAACATCGTCTTTCTGATAAATGAAGAAAAATGGGAACATTTGACTGAAGATAAAGCTCTTCTAAACTTTTTCTTCACGTTTTCTCTCTTTTTAAAACCCAGTGAAAATAGCTCTAAAAATTTCTCGACTGTTGGATCCACCGAGCTAGGTAATGTTGCTTCCAGCCATAAAAATGATTGCAAACACATGTAATATAAAGGAATTCTCGGGGCTGAGCTCCGGTGGCGTGGTTGTGCGCGGGACTATGGCCCACTGGGATGGAGGTTCAATTCCAGCAGTGGGGCTGGGCCTCCTACTCCCACCACCGGAGAGCAGTGATGCCCCCCCCCCCCAAAAAAAAAAAATTCTCTTCCTGACACCCTTTAATAGCATCTTCAGCCCTGAGTGGCATGCCCAGCATCCCCGGAGTTCACATACAAAGTCCTGAGCACACCGGATGCTTGGTCACTGGACACAGGGCCAGGAAGACTGCAGCCCAGGCATGTAAGGAGGCAGGAAACCAATGGAAGTGACAAGTGCTGATAGGTGATACGTGCAGAGAACACTTTTTATTTACTTTTTTTTTTTGGGGGGGGGGTGGGGGAGGGTATCACTGCCCTCAGGTGGTGGGAGAAAGAGCCTTTGCTCCATGGAGCTGGAATCGAACTTCGATCCCAGTGGGCCACAGTCCCGCGCACAACCACTACGCCACCAGGGCTCAGCCCTTTTTATTTATTTTATTTTTATTTTTTGTTTGTTTTTGAGGGCATCACTGCCCTCAGGTGGTGGGAGTAGGAGACCCAGCCTTTGCTCCGTGGAGCTGGAATTGAACCTCCATCCCAGTGGGCCGCAGTCCCGCTCACAGCCAGTATGCCACCGAGGCTCAGCCAACACTTTTTTTTTTTTGAGGAGTGTATAGGAACTCCTAAGTAGATCCCAAAAGTTGGACTGCTAACTGCATAGTCAACAGTTGAAACGACCAGCCAGCTCCTCAGGAGAAAGACGAATCTTCCTACTCCAGAAAAGCGTGACAGCGACAGTCTCAGAAACACAGGGGCAGTTCTGCCCAGTCCTGCAGGGTCCCTATGAGTCAGAATCGACTTATGGCAAGAGTTTGGTTTTTTTGGTCTCAAGGATGTTTTTTTGTAGCTACAAAAATAGGAAAGTTATGAAGCTATGTGTTTGGTAGTATATTAGCAATTGCTGGATTAGAGATAAATATTAAAGGGCTCCTTGTGTTGGGCCTGCCTTTCTCGGTATCTATTGTGAAAGACAGTATCCAAACTAAGAGATTACAGGAGTGCCGTAATGATTTTGAATCTTGTAAACGTGGAAGCAGGGCATTGGACCCCCCCGTGCCGCGGGGTCGGCATTGGACTGCTCACATAAGGTCTGCAGTTCAAACCCATCAGCCCCTCCTCTGTAAAGATGGGTGGTCTGGGCCTGAGGCGACCTACTCTCATGAGGATCTGTAGGGGCACGGTGAGTCAGAAGCCCCTCCATGCAGGGAGTCTGGGCTTTGAACATGCAAGCCTGTTCTGCTCTCACTGGAGGCTGTTGCTTTGAAGGTAAACTTCTCTTGTTCTGGTATTAGCCGTAATTTAGCAAGTCAACGTGTGACTGTGTGCATTTTTAACCACCTATCACTTGCCGAGACCTCTAGTTAATTCTCGGGGCAGGCTTCCCACCTGAGGTCAGTTGAGATGGGTGGCGGTGCTTTTGCTGGGGTGTTGCTCAGCAGGTTACTCTTTCTCCTCATTCTTGGCCCCTCACCCCACAGGGAGGTGTGGGAAATGGAACTGGACAGGCTCAAGAACCAAGATTGTGAGATAAATCGGAACATTATGGAAGAGACAGAGCGGGCGTGGAAGGCAGAGGTGAGAACAGAAGCTGATACTTCGGAACACCTTGACTTGGGATTTTAGCTGGCTGACATGTTGATTGAGACTATCAGGAACCACTGAGCATGTCAGGAGAGTTCATGGATGGAAACGTACTAATGCGTGTGTACATTTGTGATTTCCTTAGATCTTATCACTAGAGAGCCGGAAGGAGCTGCTGGTATTGAAACTAGAAGAAGCAGAAAAAGAGGCAGAGCTGCACCTTACTTACCTCAAGTAAGCACACCCACCCCAAGGTGTCCCGGGCCCACCCGAGGGGAGCCTGGCTGTGCTTTCGCCCTGCCCTCTGCCCGCCATCTGGGCACGTGCTCAGCCTGCATGCGGCCCTCTCTGCTGGTGCGGCATGCCCTCCCATGGCCTAACACTTCCTCTCTCCAGTCTCCTGGCTCTGGACTCCCAGCTGGGTCACTTCCATGTGGATAATCGTGCCGTGCTCCCATCTGTCAAAGCATGTTGAAGGCCGGAGAGATGGCCGTCTTAGCTGCAGATGCTCCCTGACTTAGCACAGTCCCCCGTCACAGCCGACGGCCGGGTTTGGGTCCGTGCTCTCGTTGCTAACACGTGCTACACGTGAGATTTTCCTGATGCTTTTGTTTTATGCCAGCACTCCACAAACACAAGGACTGGAAATGTAAAGATAGTGATCACAAATGGCAGTGAGAACTTCCTTTTTTGGGGGGGAGGGGTGTGTGTGTGGCATCACTGCCCTCTGGTGGGAGTAGGTGTCCCAGCCTTGCTCCTGAAAAGCTGCTGCTGGAGGATTTGAACTGCCACTCTACCACCACGCCACCGGGGCTCAGCCAGAACTTTCTAAAAATGGGATATTTAACTTACATCAGGACTTAACCGTGGCGGAGTCATTAGCGTGGAGGCCCGCTGTAAGTCGGGGCCTACTGTCGTCCTTCCTTGCCTTGGAATGTGAAGACTCCTGCACATCTTCAGACAGCTGGGTCCTCCTCTCTGGGCTCCTCTGGCTTGAATCCCTGGCTTACAACGTGATGGCGTTCCAGTGAGGTGAAGGGCGGCCGAGTGCTCATTCTGCTCCTCCCTGGTCCCATCAGCCGCACACTGGTGGGCTCATTGAGCGAATTAGGGACAGAACTTTCATTTGTCCTTCCATTTCCTGTTGGTTTCTTGGAAGGTCAACCCCCCCCACACTGGAGACAATCCGTTCCAAGCAGGAGTGGGAGACTCGACTGAGTGGAGTTCGGATAATAAAAAAGAATGTTCGGGTAAGTGTAGCGATGGCCCCCGCATCCTGTCTGTGGACACTGGCACTGGGGAGGGGGCCTGCACTGCCACGGAGTGACCATTGGCTAGTCCTCTGTTTCCCTGAGAGTGGACGATGCCCTCTTTCCAGAGAGGCTGTCTCAGCTCAGCGACGAAGGAGAATCCTTTTTCCGCTTTTCCAGGAGCAGTTTAATAGTCACATCCAGTTAGTGAGGAACGGAGCCAAACTGAGCAGCCTCCCTCAGATCCCTACTCCCACCTTGCCTCCGCCCCCGTCCGAGGTAAGCGGCCGGCCAACTTCCGTGGGAGGCTGCCCGGCGCCTTGGCATTAGGTGGCCGGTCTTCCCCTTGTTCTTAGGAAAACACGGGGTCATCTTTGTGCGGGGCGAGAGCGGCTTGTTGATTTCTACTTCGGCTCCCTAAACTCTCTTTTTCTTCCTCTCTTGTCTTCGACGTCTTCTCTGCAGACAGACTTCCTGCTTCAGATGTTTCACCCCAGTCCCTCTCTGCCTCCCCGGGTGCCCTTCTCCATCGGGCAGGTCACCATGCCCATGGTCATGCCCAGTGCAGACCCCCGCGCCTTGGCTTTCCCAGTCCTCAGCCCTTCCATCGCCCAGGCCAGCCAGCCCTCCTCTCCTGTGACGGGCTCCCAGGGGAGAAATAGCCCCGGTGCAGGGCCTGTGGTTGGCCCCCAGGGACCACACATGGCCCCTGCTGCCTCCATCCCACCTCCCCCAGGCTTGGGCGTGGTTCAGGTTTCTACTGAAACTCCCAGGCCCCAGCCAATAGAGAAACTGGAGAAGATTCTGGAAAAGCTGCTGACTCGATTCCCACAGTGCAATAAGTAAGTAGCTTTATAAGGACTTGTTAAAAAAAAAAAAAAGGTCTATGGGTAAAAGTAGGGGTGGTTTCTTGAGTGTGTCCCATGGGCAGAGCATAAAATCTCCCTCGATGGTTTTCATCCTCAGGCCCCAGATGACCAACATTCTTCAGCAAATCAAGACAGCCCGCACCACCATGGCAGGCCTGACCATGGAGGAGCTGATGCAGCTGGTTGCCGCGCGGCTGGCAGAACATGAGCGGGTGGCAGCAAGCACTCAGGCAAGGACCACTCCCCAGGGGAGAACTCGGCCTCGCCTGGATGCTAGGGGCGAGGCGGCTTTCCAGGAGACAAGGGCAGGGAAGAAGCATTGAGGCAGGAGTGCCTGTTCAGCTTGTGTCCTACCCCGGGAAACAGAAGGCTTCTCTCTGTCCGGTGCTCTGCTGTGCGCACCTTCTTCTCTGACTCTCACACCCTTTCTGCCCACAGCCACTTGGTCGGATCCGAACCTTGTACCCTGCCTCCCTGGCCCAAATCAATACCCCCATGTTTTTGCCTTCGACCCAAGTTTCCTATGCTGGAAGGTTTGCACATGTAAGACTCTCTTTCTTTGCACACTGGGATGTGGAGCAGCTGGGGGGAAGGTCTGGAGGGGAAGCCAGGGAAGAATCTGTCATCTCATCAGCTGAGCTCCTTGCAACCCCGTGGACCTGGGAATACAAGTGACTTTAGTGAGATCATCGAGGTGAACTTCTTTTCTTGTGGTATAAAGGGCTTGACTTTGGTTTGTTAACCGCTGTGAGGCGGATGCCCTAGTGACGCTGTGTTGGTGTCACTGTTACCAACTTTCCTGAGCATCTTTAGTCCCCTCAGCAGCTAAGTGGGTCCTACTCCCTCCTGTGCACAGCCCCTGGTAACTGCCGTGCAGTGCCTCCTCCTGGCCCCCTGGTGACTGCCGTGCAGTGCCTCTACCTGGGCCCCTGGTAACTGCCGTGCAGTGCCTCCTCCTGGGCCCCTGGTGACTGCCGTGCAGTGCCTCCTCCTGGGCCCCTGGTGACTGCCGTGCAGTGCCTCCTCCTGGCCCCCTGGTGACTGTCTTGCAGTGCCTCCTCCTGGCCCCCTGGTGACTGCCGTGCAGTGTCTCCTCCTGGCCCCCTGGTGACTGCCGTGCAGTGCCTCCTCCTGGGCCCCTGGTGACTGCCGTGCAGTGCCTCTACCTGGGCCCCTGGTGACTGCCGTGCAGTGCCTCCTCCTGGCCCCTGGTGA